>ML793717.1:72062-83371 GCA_009831015.1 Picea engelmannii
TCGTTATGATTTAAACCCTTCCTCGTCGAAAAAATCGTCAGGTTTGGAGCAGTTTCCAGTTGGTGTTTCGGGGATTAGATTAAGAGGATGTTCGATTTCTGTGAGGGAGAAACCTATCAGGTCTTCTACCGTGTGCACAAAAAATTGGTCGGGGGACTCGACCACTGGTCTTCTTATTTGTTTTCTTCGAGGAAGTAACGGAGCTAAGAGAAACACACCGATCTGTTGGGCATAATCCCTTGTGATTCTTCTGAATTGGTTCAATTCCTTGTTTGGATTAGCGTAAGGTATCTCAAGGAATAAATCTTCTTCCTCTAGCTGGGGTGAGTTAATCATTTTCAGGAGTACTTAGTGTGTGTGGGCTGTCTTGGGAATGCCTAGCCATGCATGTAGACTGTTTTGAATCTACAGGTTGTGTGAAATATTTTGTAAAAAATATTTTCATACATTCATTCTTCAGGCCCTCCTTCTAGCGCCAATTCTGTTGAGGGGTCCTAAATCTCTTGGGAGAGTGTTAGCATATACTTAGATTTGCAACTCCTGAGTGGGTTTAGATTTAGGTTGGAATTTGTTTAAGATAGTGGTGAATCTCTGATTGAAGTCTTTGACCTTCTCCTTTGAACTCATGGTGGCGATGAATGATTCGACCATCAAATCTCCTGTAGTGGTTTCTTTTGAAAATTTATCTAGAAAATCCTTTTGAAACTTCGTCCAACTAGTTATGGATCCTACAGGTAAGTTAAAATACCACGTGGAGGCCGAATTATCGAAAGTGTAGGGGAATATCCTACATACTATGTCTTCATGTTAGACATTCATTAGTCTGATAGCTAGTATAAATTTTTTGATATGGTCTTCAGGAATCCTGAGGTTTTAGGGTCAAATTTAGGGAGTAACTTTTCTGGATGTCGGGGAAGGTTATGTACTCGCCCAAGGATGGACAAAGCATATATGGCCAACCAAGGTTGATTATTATGAGGTTGGTTTCCCATTTCTTCATTATGATTGTTGTTATCTTCCATGTCTTCCAATCTCGAAACTGATCGTTATGATTTAAACCCTTCCTCGTCGAAAAAATCGTCAGGTTTGGAGCAGTTTCCAGTTGGTGTTTCGGGGATTAGATTAAGAGGATGTTCGATTTCTGTGAGGGAGAAACCTATCAGGTCTTCTACCGTGTGCACAAAAACTTGGTCGGGGGACTCGACCACTGGTCTTCTTATTTGTTTTCTTCGAGGAAGTAACGGAGCTAAGGGAAACACACCGATCTGTTGGGCATAATCCCTTGTGATTCTTCTGAATTGGTTCAATTCCTTGTTTGGATTAGCGTAAGGTATCTCAAGGAATAAATCTTCTTCCTCTAGCTGGGGTGAGTTAATCATTTTCAGGAGTACTCAGTGTGTGTGGGCTATCTTGGGAATGCCTAGCCATGCATGTAGACTGTTTTGAATCTACAGGTTGTGTGAAATATTTTGTAAAAAATATTGTCATACATTCATTCTTCAGGCCCTCCTTCTAGCGCCAATTCTGTTGAGGGGTCCTAAATCTCTTTAACTCAACAGTAGGAACAAAACCCACCACATAGGTCCAATTGGACTCTGTAGTGTTTAATAGTGGAATGGTTCTCCATACCTCGCTATCCAACCAATTAATCGATGGGATTTATGTTTTCTTGTGAAAGCTCCTCTGGTTCAGACGCTCTCTTTTTGTATTTTATCTTATAGGTGTGATCGATACAAGATAAAAGCAGGTATAAACCAACTAGGTAACAAAGTGGAAAACATTAACCACTGGAGAAGGCTGAGCTTGGGATAACCCTTTCAGTCTAGAATGCAGACAATGATTCTCTACCACAAGCCTAGTACTAATACATTAATGTGCTGGTGTTCCAATTATTGACTGAGATACAATTATCAGAAGAAAACATACATGCAATAAACAATGATAGGAAAAATAGTTTCCTTAACTCTAATCATCAATTACATATTAACACAACGATTTAATTTTCATCATTAAAGACAAGAACTATAAAAATATTGAATCAGATAACTTATCAACAAATTCAGAAGTTCTTACTCGTTACAACATCCATTCATGAGATATAAATCATAAATAATTCTTCTTCAGATCCAATCACACACACTTTTGATGAAACAAAAACTTTGTCTCTGGTCTTAAACATGTCTTCTCAATTAAGGCAGCTCCGAAATAGTTCTTTACAAATTCAAAATGAGGGTCTTTGCAACAAACATCGATCCCTTGCTAACATGTCAATCCTCTTATTTATAACATATTATTAACTAAAAATAACTATTAAAAGTGAAGCTAAGTAAAACAAAAATTCGCCACATGGAACTTTCATCTCTCAGTATTCTAAGAGTCATCAAATGATCTCACTTGAGTGGATGACTCTTCTCATACTCCGACCATTTGACGAAGAGATCCTCACATGTGTTAGCATATAGGAATCTATGTTTTTCCATTGGGGCCGAAAGGATCTCTCTTATATCTACTGCCCGTGCCCAATACTTGACTATTTTGGTACTTAATTGCTGCAACATGGTTAGTGCTTTGATTGGGTGTTCCATGAACTGCTGCACTTGACCTGGCACGATGTTCGCCACCCTTTCTATCTCTGCAACCCATGATGAGTCTTGTTCGGCATGTAATTTGACTATGTCAGGCAAGTCGACAAAGTCATCGGGTGTGCCAAATTTAGGGAGGCCAATGTCTCTCATTGCCCGGTTGATCTTGGTCGAGCTCTTTTTGCACTCAACCCATTTCTCTTTGATTTCCCAATGAGTTTCTTGAGCCATTTTTACCCAATATTTGATCGACTTCTTTATGTGGTCGATGCTGCTTTCCCTTAGTACCCGGATGCTGTGCTCTTTGACATCTCGGCTCTATTGAACTGCGCTGATGTATTCGATCCTTTCCATAGCTTGTTGTGCTTTCTCATACCACCTCTCCATATCCTTGAACATCACCAACGCCATGAGGGTATATTCTTGAAGATTGACTATCATTTCATTGAATAGGTGCCGCTCATCCGTAAATTTACTGTAGGCCTCCTGGAATTCGCTTTGCAGGAACACCACGGCCTGTGTCATGGCCTGGTAATATTTATCTAAATGGAATATGTTGGTTACTCTCCTATAATACACTCTGAGCTTCTTATTGACCCAGGGTTCATGTCTTTCTGGTTTCCAACAAAGCCTCTAAAACTATCAACCCTCCTGGTAAACGAGAAGGCAACACAACGCACGGATGCGCTGCACAGTCTCACCCAAGATAACTTTAATGGGTGGCTGTAAGACTCAGGTGTTTACAACCCATGATTGAGTATGAGATATGAGATCTATATTCAGAGCCATTTACTATAACTTGTGATTGTAACCTACTTTTATTCGTGACTATGCATTACCTTCAACAACTTATTTCCTTAATAGCGCAACCATATTTCATAACAATATAATAACCCATTCATTCATTAAGAACAATATTTAACTACTGAAAGAGGATAAAGATATGCATGCATTCATAACATTACATAGATATTACTATGGTTCACCCCCTCCTGGGCTACGTCCACAAAGATTTGGCTCTTGAATCTTTTATTATGGTAGTTCTGCATCTACAACGCCGCACGCTTACAATTATCCTCAGATGGGTAAGATCTATATGAGGTGAACTAGAACACACTAGGCTCCTCAGCCTGCGATATAATCCTTAAGATCTACCTTCTCTCCTATCCTCTAGCTCAACAACTTACAAAATAGTTCATATAAAAACATTACATATTACATCAACTCATACATATCTATGATAATGCAAAGCCAACTACTAACTAAATTGGAACAACTACAAAATCCCTCAAGACTACAGAACTTGTCTAAAATACCTCAATATCGGTATTTATACATATTTATCTCTTTAGCCATTACAATTCATTACCAAAACCCTAACCCTACCGACATTAGGTCTTCCTCCCATGTGTGCGTGTTGTTCCTCCATCCAGCTGTCACTTTCCTTATGCACGCTTTCTTGCATGCATGCATGCTGCGTTTCCTTCCAGATGTTGCTTCACTTTATGCATGCTTTCTTTCCCTATGATCATCCTTCTTTCCACTTCATCCTGCAACCAACAGGCCCCCAACACTGACATGTGGCTCATCCAAATCCACCTAATGCTTCTGAGCTTCCTCGATCTCCTTGGTGATCGTCTGGAACTTTTCCTTTAGCTCTGTTGCTTGTGTCAACGACTGCACGGTCTTCTCCTTGATTGTGTCCACTACCTAGACTGCCACTTCGTCACTGATCAATTCTGCACATTCTGCTTGGGTCTGTGCTATCTTTGTCTTATCTTCCTCTGCCTGTTCTAGTACTTCTACTTCACTGACTCCAATTGGCGTGATTAATGTGGTGTCCCATCGGTCCTTTTCGTCGTTCAATTCCACGTAGTGTTGTCTTGTCGTACTGCTTTTGTCGATTTTCCTTTTCTCGCTTGTTTCCCTTTTGGTGTGACCATTATCCTTTGCCAAATTTGTGTTTCTAAACTTGTGTGGCCTTTCTACCTCTAGCACATTGTGCTTGCTTTGGTTTTGTTTCCTTTTTGTTCTTTTTCAATTTTTTTTTTTTTTTTACTGCACGATGGATGGTTGACTGTCTTGGTACAACTTTAGTTGGCTCCCATTGATCATTCCTTTGAGTTATGCTCTTGCTAAATCTATTAACTATAAAACTCCACCATCTATGACATATTTTACCTCGTATGGTCCTAACCAATGCATTTTGAGCTTTCCCGGGTGCTGACCCGATTTTCTGTCATACATCAATACTAGATCTCCTTCCTTGAACGTTTTCTTCTTGATGTGTCTATCGCGCCAAGCCTTGTCTCTGGCCTTCTGAACTTGTTGGTGGAATCCTGCTAAGATTCAATCTTCCTCCATGGTTATTAACTGGTTCAGTCTCTCTTGTATTACACCTCGTTCTGTCATTTGTGTGATGGCTGCTATGCGTAAGCTTGGTACTAAGAATTCTAATGGCACCACTGCTTCTTGGCCATAAACTAGTTTAAATGGTGTGTTCCCTGTTGAATGTTTTCATTTAGTCCTATATGCCCATAATATTGCTAGTACTTTGAGGTCCCAGTCATCTTTGTTGACGTTACAGATCTTTGTCAGCGCGTTCTCTAGAATGTTGTTGAAGGCTTCCACTGTGCCATTTTCCTGTGGATGATACGGTGTGCTCTTCTGATGATGGAATTCAAACTCTTCAGTCATCACATGTATGATGTTGTTTATGAAGTGCGTTCCTTGGTCACTCATCAAAACTCTTGGGCACCCAAATCTAGTGATTACGTTTTCAAACAAAAAGTGCGCTGTTGTTTCTGCACTGCAATCTTTTACTGGTGCGACTTCTGCCCATCTTGTTAAATATTTTTTCGTGGTGATAATGTACCAAGCCCTTGTTCTTTTTGCTGGTGGGTTGATTGGTCCCACAAAGTCTATTGCCAACTTGTCAAATGTCTGTAATGTTACTTGTGGTTGTAATGACATCTCATCCATTCTGTTGGGTTTTCCTACCCTTTGACAGACATCGCATCCTTGACAGTACTCTTTCGAGTCTCTATGAATCGTTGGCCACCATAGTCCTGCGTACAATACCTTTTGCGCGGTAGCTTTACCTGCATAATTCCCTCCTGCTATTCCCTTGTGGGATTATTCTAAGACTCTTGGTATTTCATGTTCTAACACATGTCTTCACAAGATGCTATCTGCACAAATCTTATAGAAATGTCCTGCAATCAGTTGATAGTTGGCTACGCAGACTACCGGGTTTTTCTTCTGTGTGGTTCTATATTCTTGCGGCACAGTATCTGTACTCAAGTACTAAATGATGTCTATGAAGTATTCATCAGCAATCTGTACTGAGAATAGTTGTGCATCCAGAAAGTTGTCTTCGAGATTCGTAGGTTCTTCTCCATTTGTGACCCTTGATAGGTGGTCAGGTCCTCATTCAATTTTCTTGGTTTATCTATTACTTCAATGTCAAATTATTGAAATAGTAGTAACCATAGACATATTATCCCCCCCAACATTGGCTTGTTGACTAGGTATTTCAGGGATGAGTGATCTGTGAACATATTAAAGTGTTTCCCCAATAAGTAATGCTTGAACCTTTGCAGTGCATAGACCATGGCTAGGCCTTCTCTCTTTGTAGTGTTATAGTTCTGTTTTGAGTTTGATAACTTTCTGCTCACAAATTCTATCGAGTAATCCAAGTCTCCCGTTCTTGGATGCGCCTAGATAGCTCCGAGTGCTATGTCTAATGCATCTACATGCATGTGGAATGTCTTTTCCCAGTCTGGAAATACTAATATCAACACGGTAACCATCTTGTCCTTCAAGGTATCCAGATTGTGTTTAAACTCGTCGTTCCACTGAAAAATTTGTATGCTTCCTTAGCATCTTTTCCATCGGTGTTGTGATCTGTGCATATCCTTTGATGAATTTCTTGTAGTATCCTATGTGTCCTAACATCTCTCTTAGCTGACAGACTGTTTTTGGTGATGGCAAGTTAAAAATGACTGCGATCTTTTCTGGATCTACTAATAAACCTTGTTTCCATACTATATGACCTAATAGTATCCCAAACGATGTTCAAATATGCATTTCTTTATATTCAGTGATATCTGGCACTGTCTTCATCTTTCTAACATTAGTTGTAAAACTTCCACATGGTTTTTCAACAAACTATAGACTGTCCAATCATCCAGGTATACTTCCATAAATTGATGGATGAATTCTTTAAATGTTGCGATGACCACTCTGGAGAATATTGTTGGTGCATTCTTCAGTCCAAATGGCATGACTATGTATTGATAAGATCCCCATTCTGTCACAAACGGGGTCTTGTATCTATCCTCCTGTGCTATCTTAATCTGATGGTAGCCTGAGAATCCACCAGTGAATGAATAAGCTTCATGTCCTCCCACATTCTCTAACACTTCATCCGTGAACGATGTAGGGAATGGGTTGTGTAAGCATGCATCATTCAATTTCATTAATTCGATGCATACACTGATCCCTCCTTATTTATTTTCCTGTACTACCATTAGACTTATCCATTTTGACTCCTCAACCGATTCTATGATGCCGACTTCGAGCATCCTGTCAATGTTAGCTTTGACTTTCTATTTATATATTGGGTTCAATCTGTAAGGTCGTTGTCTAATAGGTCTCGTGTCAGGTCTGAGTGGTATCTTCATTTCTCCTAGTTCTTCGCCTATACCCTTCATCTCTGTAAATGTTGTGGGAAATAGGTCACTGTATTCGCACAACAACTCTATTATGCTTTCTACTATTTTCTCATCCCAATAATCCCCAATGCTGGCCATTTTGGGCTACTCAGTTGTCCTGATGTTAATTTCTTTTACCTCGATCGGCACATAAATGACTTCGGATTCTATGGGTGGGCCGTCCACGTCTCTTTTGCCTTCTACTTCTTTGATCTGAATATCGCACGGATCATCTTCATTCAGTGCTTCCTCCTATACATGGTAACATGCCAACAGGTCCTTGACTGTCTGTTTGTTTCGTTGTTGTTCTTTTGTGATCAATTGTACTTCTGGTTCTTTGATGAATATTACTCCTCTGATTCGTTTAAGGGTTGCGTCTATGTTGGGGTTCTCATGTTCAAATGAGAAAGTGATTGAAAAATTATGTTGCAATGTCATCCAGGTCACAGTTTCCTTGCACAATTCCTAGTCTGTATACCAATTCGCTGGTATGCCCTCTAGAGTGTGTATGAAGTAATGAGGCCATTCCTTTGGGGGTGTCATTTTCCACAACGTTCTTCACTTCTCCAAGTGTTCCGCTGGTGTCCCTTATCCTTCATACTTATTTTGTTTGTTGTTTTTCTGTTCTGCGCCGAACCTTATGCGCAATAACCACTTACATTGGTACCAATCTGTGATTGTCTCCTTGTGTGTGCCCCACCATCTTGCAGGTTTTCCCTTATGTGCTAATTCAAGTGCTAACAGTCTTTGGTTTTCTAACACTACATCTTCGTATTGTGTCAAGAATGTTTCCAAATCATTTAGTTCATGGAAATTGGGTGGTTCCCTGATTTCTATGCCGACCCATCTTACTACGCGGTCTATTCTTGCACATCTTCGCGTGGATACTTCGTGTAGCCTATGCTGCCAGTTGTCTAACCCAGTGTCTGAGTCTGTTGCAAATGAAGTAATGCTCCGCCAACTGAGTACCCCATATGTAGTTGGGTTTATGTAATCCTCATCGCGCGTAGTTTTTCTATACAACTGGTCGATTTCCTCTAAGTCTAGGCAACTAGGTTCTACAAACCTCTCCCCTTCTGATGGGTCTAATGGTGCGATGAACCTATGATCTCTAGACTCAAATGTCATTTTACTTGTTTTCAATTTGATTATGGCCTGGTTGTCAAACGCCCCATACAGAACAAGAAACGTTGGGTAAGGTGTTGTGCCATCCACTATTTCAATGACTTCAAAGTCTGCTTTAGTGCGTACTCCATCAAGATCTACTATCACTCCTTTCAGTCTACCGATTGGTAGGAATCTATGCTGGTTTGCTAGTTTCAATTGAACATGTGAGTATCCTAATGTTGTCTCTCCCATGCATTTCCATGTCTTCTTTGGTAATACATTAACTTCCGATCCTAGATCCAGTATTATGTCTCCCATATTGAAATCCCCAATGTTAGCATTCAATCTAAATTCCCTACTTGTTCTTCTTCTTGTGTGTAGGTGATTAACTGTTTTTGGTTCTAGCTTTTCTTCCGTCTCGCTGCTAGATTTTTCTAGTATGTTTTGAAATATTTTCATAGATGAGGGATCACTTAATACCTTTACACATCATTGCAAAAAGCCTTTGATTGTACTTACTTGTCGCATGGGTTGCATCTCGTTGGTATGATCCAATGATGGAGGCATCTTGTATTCTAGTGCTTCCCTGTCTTGCTGTGCAGTTGAAGTTGACAACATGTCCTCCTTTTGAAATTCTTGTTTGGCTTTCTTGAATATATCCTTCTCCTTCTGCGCGTCGAACTGCTTTTTTGGTTTGGTGTTCTTCTTCACCCACTGATTTTGTTCTGGTTCCTATCGAACTATGTCAGTTCTTGTTTTATCTCCTCCATGAGTGACTATGTTGATGTTCCATCCTTCATCCCTTGCTTCAGCTGAGATCCATTGAACATTTTGGTTGTTTTGATTCCTCTTTTCTTGAATATTTACTAGTAAGGTCAGACACTCCTCTGTATCATGGTCCGATGCATGATAATACATACAAGTCGCTGGTGTTAGTGGACAATCCTGTGCATAATGTTCTAGATGTTGACAATTGTGACATGTGACCGATCCTCTACCTCGTTCAAAACCTCCTCTAGCGCGTCCTCCTCCTTTGTAGCCTGCTTAATTTCCTCTTGGTGCGTTATACTGTGGCGCTTGATTATAATGCGTGGTATTGTACTGAGGCTGTGCTAGGTTGTACTGCGCCTGTGTGTTATTGTATGGTTGATGTGCAATATTATGCTACTACTGCGTAGTGTTGTATGGAGCTAGGATTGGATTGAACTGTGGTGTTGCTTGCCCTATCATCATATCGACCTATACTCTGTATGCATCTGATGTCCTTTCTCATATTAGCTCCATAGTTTTGCAATATTTATCATCATGGCCCATTGACTTACAAAAGGTGCAATATGAACTCTTTGGGACTGTCTGGTATTTCTGCATCATCGTGCAGTGATAAGGGTCGTGAATCAGTTTTTTGTAGATTTCGCACCATAGTCATACCAGTGGTAATGGATTTGGCATACCTGCTGCCATATACTGCGCGAACGTTGGGCATTCATTCTTGTGGTGTCCTTCCGTCCTGCATATGGTACACCAAAGGACTTCTCGTTTGTCCTTGTTCTTATTTTGGTTCAGCTAAAATGTTAGATTCTTCAAATCCTCCTTCAATTCCTTGATCGTTGGGTCTTTCTTCTAGTACTGGTTCTCTTTCATTTGCAAGGCTACCTACAGAGCCTCTACCTGCTTCTGAAATTTTTGTTGTTGTAAAGGGTATTTTAAGTGCGGGAGTAGTGAGTTGACAAATAGGTGCCGATGCTGCATATCAGTCATGAGGTATTTTAACTTTCCCTTTAGTCGCTTGAATCTCTGATCGATCTCCCATATAGAATCTCCTGGTTTTTGTCTTACTTCGATCATCTCATTCATGTATTGATCCTTAGAGCTCAGCTTCTAGAACTCATTTATTAATAACTTCTTAATGTCAGCCAGTGTCCTTGTCATTCCCGGGGCACTGTTTGTGTCTAGAATCATGTACCAGTCTAGTGCGCGGTATCTTAGCGTAATAGATAGCTGCGTGAGTTTGGTATCTTCATCAATGATCTGTTTTGCTTCCCCGATATTTGCACAAATGAACAAGTGATTTTCAGGGTCTTCTGTTGCTTCTCCCTGAAATTATGGTAACCTGATGGTGGGATCGTGTCCTACCATTATTGGCCCTTAGTTATGGAAGAAAGCGAAGATCAAGGAAGAAAAAGTGAAGAGAGAACTGCGTGGAAGACACAGTGACTGTTACTGGGTTGAAGCGAGCAAAAGAGAAGAAAAGATGGAGCGAAGATCGAGAAAGCAAGCCGTTGGACGATGAGATCAAGGATGACAAGTCAACAAGGAAGAAGGACCATGGACGACTCAACAAGTAGAAAAATCCACCGTTAGATGCTCTAGATCACTGTGTGAGAAGGAAGGAAAGACAGGCTGGCGAAGCCCTAAAAATGCAGATCAAGTTGACCTAGGGTTTTAGACACCTAGGGTTTTGGTATCTAGGGTTTTGAAACCTAGGTTTCGGCCTAAGGATTTTGGTGAGCTATTGTAATGTATAAATAAGGGTCAAGAGGACCTGGGTTGGGTTTTTGTCATTGTTGCTAGTATTTCTCTAGTTGTATTGTTGATGTGAGTGAGTATTATTGTACGAGAGAGAAGTGCTAAGTGTGAGAGCCTTCTGGTATTGTAATATCTCCAGCTGGGTGCAGAGATCAAGTCCTACAACTGGGTGTGTAGGAAGGGGAGGGGAAGGGATAAGAAGAAAGAAGATCTTCTAGCTAAGAGCGTAGATAAGAACGATGTTAAGGTCCTAACCCGCACATAGGTAGATAAATGTATTCGGATGTAATAAAGGTCAATATTAATAAGACCTTTCAATAAAATAGAATAAGGCGGATGTAAGAAGACCTAATAGAAGCTTCCGCTTCTAGAAGGATCT
>ML793717.1:91624-157878 GCA_009831015.1 Picea engelmannii
AAATAGACATCGTACTGGTGAGTGCTATTACATGCAAAAATATGTTTAAATACCCACAAATTTGTATTGCACGTTCTGTAAGTCCATGGGACATGATGATAGGGATTGTAGGGCTTATGATCTCATGCATGAAAGTTCAAGAGATATATACCAAATTCAAGGCGAAGTACAACAAGAAGGAAACACTACATAGTACAATTCCCTTGGGAGAGGAAACTTAAATCCTCGCGGTGGATTCAGAGGACGAGGATGAGGAGTAGGTATGGGTCGAGGCCATGGACAGATCATGTGTTATAATTGTGCACAACTAGGACACTTGGAAAGGGACTGTCATAACCCTTGTACCACTTGCAACTATTCCAACTCTTTCGAACACATTATCGAGGAATGTCCAACATTGCTGGCTAAATTTCAAGAGAAACGAGGACCATAGCAGAACCTGCAGATACAATCGATCAAAGATGAACCTCGCGGAGAAGACCCTAGAGTCACTGCTATTACTAGAGGAGGCATTGTTACAGGAGAAGATAGGTTGACCCAAGGAAACACTGCAGAGGACTCAAGAGTCAGGAAAGCTACAGAGAAGACCCAAACCTTTGATGCAAAGAAATAAAGACAAATATTTGAGGAGGAAATAAGGAGACCAAATATCAAAGGAGACCAAGGTTCTTCATCAAAGACACGACTAGAAGTAGGAGAGTATGGAATGCCTCAGGCATTTGATCAGTCTGCTTCGCCAAGAGAAGGAAAAGAGGTAAGCAAGCTCATGGAATTTTTATATACTTGTGTTAAGTTGATTTAGGATGAGAGAGCTATCCAAGAACTACAAATTTTAATCAGACAATATGAGCTAGGAAAGACTGACCCCTTACTGAATAGGGCAGTGCACCAAATGGATAAAAAGAGAAGGACAAATAAGGAACTACACTTGAATGCTCAAATAGGAGAATATGATATAGACTATGTGGTCCTTGACTTAGGATCAGAGGTCAATTCCATGACGAAGCAAACTTGGGTACTGATGGTAAAACCAAAGTTGATCTATTCCCCTATCAGGCTCAGGATGGCTAATCAACAAGCTGTCAACCCCTTTGGATGATTGGAACATGTTCCTATGGACATTGATGGAGTAAGAACATTTGCAGATTTTGAGGTAATTGAGATAATTGATGACAACTTCCCTTACCCTGCGCTGTTAGGAATTGATTGGGCCTTCAATAATTCCACTATGGTTGATTTAAAGAAGAGACGTATGATGTTTGAAAAATATGGCCTTAGGGTCATTGCACCCTTAGATCCAGATGAAGGTCAGCGATAGACAAAGACCATCAGAGAAGAAGACCATTGTTGCACCTCTTTTGTCACCTAAATGAGAAAAACAGAGGTGCTTACAAGCTTAGTTGGGTTAGCTAAGCAAGACAACAGTAAAGGAAAGGGTTAGAAGAATAAACATAAAAGTCTAAGCTAAGAATTAAACTAGGAAGGGAAAAAAACAATTAAACTATTGTGCATAAGGACATAAGAACAAGAAACAAACAAGACTCATGTCACCAATGGAAAGGATTGTATTAGTGAAAATAAAACACCAAAGAGAAAGGGAAATTTGGGTCCCTTCTTCCTCCAAGGGAGGGCTCTTGGACCCCCAAGATTGAGCTCTTATTACAACTTGAAAATTGGAAAGAAATGGTGAAAGAATCCCAAGCTAACCCACTCAAAAGGTGACGTGGATTGCCCAAATGGAATGGTGCTAGTATGCTCTTGATGAGAAAAGAGGTTTCCCCAAGAGAATAGCAGCAACATAACCTTGCAAATGAATTCCTTGAAGATGTAGTGCACCCATGGCCTTGTTTTATAGCACCACTTTGAGGTATTGTGCAGCCCGCTTTTAGTGTGAAAAGAGGCTGTTTAGGGCACCTTTAGGTTTTTGACCAGCCACCCAGTCGGATCCAGCCGAGATTTGGATGTCAAATCGACTTGGAAGCTGAACCAGAAGTGGGTGGGAGGCCGACCAACATCATAAATGCATTGTTCTTAGGTGTGCACGACTTTTAGTGTCCACAGTCGCACATCATGTGCATGTGTGCTTTTCCTGCATTTATTGATGGCGCATGTGCGCACGTGCCCTGTATAGTCATAACACATCCTGATTTTATAACTGGTTGGATAGTTTTGGACCTTTTGGAAATGATTTTTTGGTAATTTCGGTCCATGGGTGAACTAATAGTTGTTTGAAGATGCAAGATTCTTGTAACCATTTGCGGATGAAATTTCAGTGATAAAAGATGCCCCCTGATGGATGAGGTTAGGAGCATATAGATAGCTGAAATTCATCAATGTTTCTTCTACTAAGAGTACCATTGTAAGAAAGAGCGATAGTGAGAGTATCAAGGGTGACCCGTTGGAGGGAGAAGGGAACCTGTAGGAGCCAACCTTTCGCAAGGTGTGGATAATAAATTGTGTACAAACAAGGCGAGCATGCCCCATGCTCATGTCATGTAACTCAAAAAAGGGTGTTGTACAGTAACTGAAACTGTGTGTTGATGTAGAAAACTGCAGCGCCCTCGGAGGTAGTTTTGATAAAGGCAGAGGACAATTCTGATGAGGAAAAACACTCTGAACAGTAGGCAATGATACCTGTAAGAAGTATCACAGATTCCATGGGCATTGATAGCCCAACAAAGTTCAGAGGTCTTCGACAAATATAAAAAACAACTGCAATAGTTGAAAAGTAAGACCCACCGTAACATGAGAAAGTGTTGAAGTCAAATTTTATGGGGGTCAACGACAGCAGAGAGCAATGATGGTTCTCCCTGTGCCGTCTAAGACTCCTCATTGTAAAGGTAATGAGAGTCAATATACTGTCGCCCTTCTGGAAACTATGCTGACATCGAAAAAAACGGAGACATGACTCCAAGAAGCAAAGGGCTTCGTGAAATCCACTGGGTGAGGTCAGGAACTGAGGAGGTACATGGATGAAGTCAAGATGCATGGAGACTCAAGACTGCCCTTGGTTGGGGATATATGTGAAGTATAAGTGGCTGCAACCATTCAACTAGGTCGAGTGTCAGGGGGACAATGAGACGTGGGATAAGTTGTGCCAGAGGTGGGACAAAGTGAACAAACTCAGAGAGAAGAGGTAGGTGTCCTGTGGGATACTCGGAGTTTATGGACGATGTCAACAGGAGTAGGTGATAAGGAATGCCCCAACCAAGGGCGACATGGGTTGTGTTTTCCAAGAAGGTCGCCAAAGGTGACGACAAAAAGCTATGTAAAATGCTGGAAACAACGACTTAATTACAAAAAGAATTAAAAAATCAGTGGGGATAATAATGCAGATACAGAAATGGGTGCCCCAGTGTAAGATGGCTTGGCCTGAGGATGACGGAAGTTGGTGAAAAAACAAGTGGAGGGTTGGGGCCCCATAGGCGGGTTTTTGTAGTAGGGAAATGTATGGAGGGAAATCTGAAGATGGGCAAACCGACAATGGATGAAATGGATGGTAAATGGTGCTGCGGGAGTGTAGTCAAAATAAAATCGCGAGGAAGTGCCCTGGGAGTTCATTGGGTAGGCTAGAAAAATGAGGAGAAGGAGTATGTGGCTGATTCATGACATGGTGTAAGACTATCGGGACTCCCATCCATAAAGGTTGAAAACAACATGAGTGTCAAAGTGCCAAGGGGGGCTATGAAGGGGACAACTCATGCGGGGGAGAGTGCTACCAGGTGATAGTACCCAAAATGCAGTGGAGGTGACAATACTATAGAGCCGGATATAGGGACCCTAAAGGAAAATTTCAGAGTGTGTGACTGGAGATGAAATTGAGATTCAGAGGGAATGATTACATGCCAGTGTCGATTATATACCTGAAGGGGTCGCGTTGGTGTGTGATGACCAAGTACCTGCACACATGACAACCAAATACCCGATGTGAACAATATCTGAAGATAATCGAACATATAATCATTTATTTGATAATTTTGAGCATGAGCATGCATACCTGAACGAGGTATAGAAAAATGGCTCCCCGAGGGCTAAGGATGAAAAGTGTCCCAGGGGCTGTCTTGATGTAGATGACAAGGTGCTGATCCCGTGGCATTTCGCCTAGGGCTTGATGCTGTACTCCAAGATGGTGGGACAACTCACCAAGTGTCGTGTAGCCGACACAAGAGATTTTTCTTTTGGATCTGTCCTGGTGGCTTGGTTTCTAGAGAGGGTACCGATGTTGCGCCTGAGAGTTTTGTTAGACCCACTGGGACCGCGAGAGTCGTGACTGCGGCGGTGGTCGATTATTTTGGTTCGTCATGGGGGTGGGGAGGGTGGCCACTATTTCACGGTCGAGGCTACATAGGCATGGCGTCAGATGCCACAGATCATATTGAAGTTTCCATACAGTGGGATAGATTTCCGTGATGACCTTGAGATGATATTACCCCTGGGAGAGGTATTCGATCCCCGAGGTATGATGTTTTGGTTGTTGGTTTTGTTGATTTGTTTTTAGATAGTATAGAATATGGTTGATATTTGTAGGGATGTTGATGCTATCATGTGTTTTTTTGTGTAGATGTGGGATTGCATGGACGAGAGGTCGATCTGATCAGAGCATCATCCCGCCAGGGGCTTGTGAGACCACCGCAGGGAGAGTTGCGAGCAGGGGAGAGGCGACGTCCAGAGGATGTTGGGGCGAGGCCTGGTGATGATGATAGAGTGTTCCAGAGACGTCGTTATGATGACCCCAGGGTAGGGCTGTCACATGCTCCTCCATCCGAGGCCGGGGGAGAGTTTGATGATTTCCGTCGTCGACTTGAGGCGGTTCTACAGGGAGTGTCCGAGAGGATGTGGGTGCGGATCCAAGATGAGGGATCCTGGAGCAGTGTATTGGGCTGCCGATAGAGTTGTAGACCTTGATCCCCAAAGCAGCTGTAGCCGGAGCTGCGATGACTAGACGGTTGCCTTCGGGACCTTCGGGACCTGGAGCTAATGGGGTACCTCCGCCAGAGGGAGGACCTAATGCTGGAGCACTAGAGGTTCCCTGAGGGTTGCTAGATATGTAGTTGTGTATTTGATATAAGCTGGTGAGCCCATTTTGTATAGTTGTGACATCCAGTTTTGTATTTGGTAGGGATAAGGTGATTCACCTGCGTACGGGTGATGTACTATTTTTGTAAACACTTTATGACATGTGCACCGATATATATATATATATATGGATATACATTTTTGGATCTCTGTGTACATGTGATGTGTTTGTTGTTGATGATTTTTTTTTGATGTAGTGGATGATGTCTAGTCTATATGTTGTGACAAACTTATGATGGTTTATGTGTATGTGAAGATGTCTTGATGTGATATATGCCAATCTAGTATAATGTTAGCCATGTTATCTTCTATTTGATTGAATTGTCTTGGGATATGTGTAAATGTAATGGAATCAAAATATTGAGATAAACGTCTAACCTGCAGGTATTTGCAGAAGAGGCAAGGATCACGGACACGGTATACATTGTTGAGCTGGAGGACGACAAGTTGGGAATCTAATAAGATGCTAAGGTGAAAAATATGGTGATGATTGGCCTCAACGAGGAGACCAATGATGGCGGTGTACTCTGCTTGATTGTTGGTGGCTGAGCCTAAACATATGGCGCTGGTGTGGAGCAGGTCATGTGAAGGCAAATAGAGGGCCCAAGCAGCCGAAGTGAGATTCTTTGTCTAGCGGCTAGCTCCGTCGACATAACCGATGTGGTAGGCCGATGGAGGTGGCATCTGTCAATAACACGAGTGATAGATTAGATGGGAGGAATGGATAAAAGAAGACTAAAAACTCTACAAAAGACGTACAAAAAAGAAAAATCCTAGTGTAGTATAGCTATGATCAGGCATAAAATTTCTTTAAGTACAACACGTTGACAGGTTCCTTGAGAGGATGGCCTTTGGGGGAGGCCAGGATGTATGTGCCTTTAGTGAGGCAATGTTGGATGATGTACGGTCCATGCCACAGGGACTCAAATTTTCCACGGCCAAGGGTATCATGAGCGATATTGTAATCGAGGATGAGGTCTCCTTCATTAAATGAGCGAAGGTTGACATGGCGATCAAAGGTAGCCTTTGATCGTTTTTTGGCTGCTTCATTGTTCTGTAATGAAGATCGACGATATTCATCTAGGGATTCTAAGTTAAGAAAACACTGCTCTATTGGGGAAGTGTCGGGTAATAGCTCAATAGTGGTGTGTAAGGTGGGAATTTCGCACTCGATGGGAAGAGTGGCCTCAACCCCGTGGACTAGATGAAAAGGTCTGAAACCAGTGGCAGTTTTGACTGCTGTGCGATAAGCCCAGAGCGCGGAAAATAACATATGATGCCAATTGGTTTTATGTTTGTTAACCATGCGTTGCAACATGGTTTTTAAGACCTTGTTAAATGCTTCTACCTGTCTATTGGACTGAGTGTAGTATGGTGAGGCAAACTCGTGGGAGAAGCCTAACCGGGATGAGAGTTTCATGAAAATCTCATTCTCGAAATGTTTCCTATGATCAGAGACTAGTTGGAGTGGTACTCCAAAGCGAGATATGACGTGGTTAAAGAAAAAACGCGCTACTGTGTTAGCGATGTTCTTGATGGTAGGCATGGCTTCAACCCACTTGGTAAAGTAATCAACTACAACGACTATGTATTTGTGTCCGTTGTTGGATGTAGGGTTGCAAGTCATGAAGTTGATGCCCCATTTACAAAAGGGACCAGTTGTGATGACTGGGTGTAGAAGAGCAGGTGGATCGCATGCTTTGTTGGTGTAAAGATGTCATTTATCACATCGTTTCATGGCATGGATGCATTCATGAAATAATGTAGGCCAAAAGTAACCTGCGCGGATGATTTTTTGAGCGGTGGACAACCCTGAGAGATGGCCTCCGCAAGCGCCGCTGTGGTAGTCATTCAAGACTCTGTCGGACTCGTCAATAGTTAAGCATCGATGGAGTATGGTGTCGACTCCTTGCCGATATAAGATGTCCCCGATGAGGAGGTAGCGAGGTGCCTGGTGACGAATACGTTGACGATCATCTCTGGAGAGGTGGTTTCTAAATTTTTGTGTTCGGAGATAGGCAATAAGATCGCCATACCAAGGGTCATCTGAGGGGATAAAAAACAGATGTTCATCAGGGAGGTTGGTATTGACCAGTGGACTGGTAGTTTCGGAGGGAAAAGCCGTGATAAGCTCAACAAGGATGAGAGCTTGCTTGCTCTTGGGTGTTGAAAATTTGAGATCATATTCCTGAAGGATGACGATCCATCGAGCAAATTTACCATTAATTTGTCGATGATTGAGCAAGTATTGTATGGGGTTGGAATCTGCGACGACTTTGGTAGTTCGAAGCAGAATTTAATGGTGCAGTTTCTAGACTGCAAGGACAACTACGAGGGCTAGCTTTTCTTTGTGATTGTACTTCAAGGGTGTTCCTAAAAGGTTTTTATTAATGTAGTAAATCACATGCTCATGGGCGTCATCCCCTATTTGGACGAGCACTCCTGCTATTGAAACGACTGAGCCTGATATGTAGAGGAGATAATCGTGGTTATAGTCAGGTGGACTAATCAACGGGGCATTGGAGAGAGTCACTTTGAGATCGTCAAAAGTGGTTTGGGCATATTTATCCCATTTAAATGGGATGTCGTGACGAAGTAAGCAAAGGAAGCCATGTGCGCGAGTAGCGTAATCTGGGACAAAGCGTCGTAAAAAGTTGGCTTTGCCTTGAACGCTCTGTAGTTGGCATAAATTCTGTGGGGGTGAAATTTCTGTGATGGCTTGGACTTTGAGGGGGTCCACAATAATGCCACATTGGGAAACTATGAACCCAAGAAGGTGCCCAACAGTGATGCAGAATACGCACTTGAGGGGGTTCAAGCGGATATTGTATTGATGACACCTGTGGAAGATGATTCATAGATCATCGAGATGTTGAGTGCATTTCTTAGATTGAGTGGTGAGGTTGTCTAAGTATGCTAGGATGATATGAGCCAGATCATGAAAAAAGTATGTCATGGCCCGTTGGAAAGTGGCGCTGGCATTCTTGAGGCCGAATGGCATGACACGATAAGCAAAGGTGCCCCAAGGGTCCATGAATGCGGTTTTGTACTGATTGGTGGGGTGAATTTGGATTTGGTTGTAACTAGAGAAACCATCCATGAAGGACAAAGCCTCGTGACTTGCACAATCATCGATTATTTGGTCGATGAAGGGTGTTGGAAAGTTGTCTTTGGGACAAGTGTGATTGAGGTCATGGAAGTCCGTATAGACATAGATAGTGCCCTATTTTTTGTTAACAGGGACATGGTTGGAGACCCATGACGTATAGGCTATGGGGTAAATGAACCCTGCAGCGTGTAGTTTGTCAATCTCAGATTTGATGGCCACTGCTTTGGATGGGTGTAGCGGTCGCTGTTTTTGGTGGATGGGTGTGATATCAGGCCAGGTGTCTATGTGATGTTAGACAATAGAGGGATCAAGGCCAGGCATCTCTATGTATGACCAAGCAAAAATGTCCCAGTATTCCTGGAAGAGAGCTTTGTAGGCGGTGAGTTCTTCTGGAGAACATGCAGTGCCAATGGTGATTTCCTCGATAATTCCAGATTTGATGGAAATATCTATTTTGATGGTTGGGGATATATTGGCCATATTGCCTTCCTCGAAAGCGTTGGGGGCAATGATAGGGTTATTGAACCAATATGTATGCCCTGATGGGAGAAAATATTTTGTTTCGACTGTGTATATGGGGTGTTGGTTAGGAGGCGTGAAGGCTTCCTATGAAAGAAAGAGCGCTCTGTGGTGGAGCACGTCCCATGGGAAATCGAGGGTAGTTAACTCCTCAAGGATATCTTCATCACAATGAAACTGACATGAATATAGGGGATCGAGAGGAGTGACCTCGGTGACTGTCACTGTGGCGTTGTCTCCCTCTGATAAAGATGTAGGGGGATTGATGGAGGGGGATTGTGATGGTTCACTTGACATAAACCAAATATCCAGATATTGTGGGTTAAAAATGGTAGTCCAGCGTAAAATTTTTGTGGGGAAATGAATTGGAGAATTGGGGGGATTTGGGGTTAACTCCTTATATAAATCATCTAGGAACCATGTGGGAGAAAGGAGTGCCTTAGGTTATGGTGGGAATATATGAACCATATCAATTTATGGGGTAAGGGTATTTATCGGGTCTGTTGGAGGAGGGGGGGTATGATTTTGAATAGGGGCCAGTTGACGACGCCTATATTCAATGATCATAGGACATTGATATGTGAAATGATCAAGTGATTCACATAGAGAGCAAGGACATCTCTTGCGTTCGTTGATTGAGGTTGTGACATAATGGATGTCGGTGACAAGAGTTGGGGTGGGTGTTTGCTAAAAGCTCTAGCGTACAGCTGTTAGTGTCTGTCGAAATTGAGGTAACGCTGGACAATGGTGTGTGTAATGGCCATATTCTGAATAGCTGGCGCATGCGAATTTGGATCACAATCCTTTGTTAGTTTTGTTCTGTGAGATAACAACAATACTGGAGGAAGCGACGAGCGGTGGTGGTGGTCGAGGGAGTTGGATGAGATTACGTAACTCGGGGAGAGATGGGCATTTGTTGGTGGGGTGTCCGTATTTATCACATAGTACGCAAGGAGGTTGGACACGTGGGGGAAGTGCAGCTGAGGGATCCTTCTTATTTCTCCTGACCCCATCTGTAGCAGGCGGGTTAGTGAGTGGGGGTGTAGGGGTATGGTGGGAGTGAGTATAAGAATATGCATCGGGATTCCTTCTGTTTGGGGAGGGAGGGATGGTTGAGGAACCATCTCAGGTGGATGTAAATACCAAACTGGGATTGCCAGCACCATATTAGGAAGGGTAAGCGTTGCAACAACCTAGAAATCTTGTACACCTGGTGGGGGTAAAAGAAAGGGATTTGGGTAATGGCTTGGGGGATTGTTTCCCAAACCGGGATCTGGCCTTGGGGAAGATCAGGAACAGGTCAAGCTGAATTAGTTCCAGGGGATTCCTAAGGGAGAAGTTCTGTGACTAGTGGGACGTCAGGGATGAAAGTGGCCTCAATGGGAGGGAGGTTAGTTTCAGTTGTCGTTCCGTTGGAGGATACGACACATACTTGTGCTGAGGGATGGAGGAGCGGTGGTGCTCCATGGTATGTCCCTAGCAAGGATGGGTCTTTGAAGATTCCGGGGCCCATCTTAATGAGTGGATAGGTGTCGGGAGTAGTGTGGATAAAAGGGAGGATGTTATCGATGTTGGATGAAGGGTTAGGTTTGTAATGTGATACTTGATCGATGGTAATGATCTTTCCATTATGGGGAAACATCATGGTTCAGAACACAGAAGAGGCGACTGCCTTCATAGCATACATGTAGCTACGACCAAAAAAGATATTGTAGTCGAGCAGGGCATCGATAACTTGAATGTCAATTAGAATGGTTTTTCCCCCGAGCTCGACGGGGACATTTTGGAAGAGTCCTCCAGGGGATGAGGATTTGCCATCGTAGGCTCTTAAGGTAATGGCAGATGGTATGAGTTCGGGGGAACCAAGTTTCTGCCATACAGATTTGGACATGATACAGGTGGATGCGCCTTCATCAATGATGCATCGATGAACTGTAATGTTCCAAATTTTTATAGGGATTTGAAAAGCAATAAGAGCGGGGAGGCGAGGTTCTCCGCTGTCGAGGTCAAATGTGATGAGTCGGGTATCGACAGGGTCGACTACTCCCAGGGCGAAAAGTAAGGACTTTTGCTGGGTGGGACAAGTTTGAAGGACTTCTAAGACTGACATGGCAGCTGGAGATTGTGCGAAGTCATCGACCAAACTGTAATTATGAGCTTCCCCAGCTTGAGGATTGTGGACATTCCTGCACAATGGGATGCAAGGAATACAAAGGGGGGTTTCAGTATTAGGGCAAGGAATTATGAGAGGGGGTCCGGTTGTGATTGGAATTTCTTCTAAGGTGGTGGGAGAAGATTCAGGGGGTGTGCTATACTGACAAATGTGCATTTGCATAAGGAATTCTTCTTCACTGGTAAGGAGGATAGTGCGATCGACAGAGGTGCCCATATTGGGATACTGTCCCAACTGTGGTGGGGTAGGCTGCATGTCTAGTTGGGTATTTATCACCCCTTGGTGTGGGATGGGGTTTTGTAGTACAATGGGGGGGGTTGCTGCACATATGGTTGTGGGACCTGCTGAGGTGCAGGCGGTGCTGAGGGACATGGTCCATTCACAAAATATTTCATCCGCTTAAAGTTAACGATTTGGGGGCAATGGTGAGTATAGTGACCAAACTCATCACAAAGGGCACAAGGGAAGGTGGTCCTAACATTGTTGTTGTTCCTTCCTTGACGTTTGTTGTTGTTTCCCCCTTGGGGGTTTTGATTCCCCTTGTTTTGGTTGCCCCCGACAGACTGCTTCTGCTGGGGTTGGTTCTGGTTTCCTCCTGGTCCCGGATTATTATTGTTATGATTTTTTCCTTTCTTTCTGGTATTGTTCGATTGATGGGGTGGATTTGCCGTGTTCAACTGTTCAAAATTTTGATATTGCTGAATGGGAGAGGGTTGAACAAAATTAGCCCCAGCGTGTGGTGTTCCTTGTGGTGGAGCCATAGGCTGTGGGGGGCCAGCAAATGGAAATTACGGATTATGTTGAGGTGATACTCCATAAGGTACATAGGAGGGCTTGGTGCTTTCACTAGTGCTTAGGGTATAGGCTGAGGTAGAGGGAGTACCGACACTTGGTTGGATAGGTGGGTGGTTTAGGGGTGTCGACGGGGGTCCACTTATGGGTGGAGGTAGGGAAAAAGGGTATGGTTATTGATAAGGGGGAGGAGGATAATAAGGGATTCCTCCATATGCTGACAGATATTGAGGTGTGCCATACATGGGTGGTTATTGAGGCGGTGGGTTGTGGTGTGTAGTGTTACCAATCAATCCGTCTGCTGAGTGAGACATCCCAGGTTTGTCTTGGCCAAATGGCATGGGTCTTGGGGCGTCCGGGAGTACTGTGTATAGGTATCTGGACTCAGAAAAGATGAGTTTGAACTGTTGGGTCTTGCTAATGGCTTCTTCTTCAGTCTAGGGGAAGGTGGCGGCCACATCTTTGGCAAGGAGGGAAACAAGTGATTTGAGGAACCAATTGAGACATTGTTGGGGGGTAGCGTCAGATTTGCAAAGGCTACGTCACCGATGCCATTTGTGGATGTGGTCGAAAATATGTGTAGAGGCAGTTTGTTTGAAATATGAGAGTAGTTCAAGTCCATTGTCATGACAAACGGGTAATTGAAAGAAGGTCAAAAATGCTTTGGCCAAGGATTCAAAAGTCGCGTGGGACCCAGATTTTTCTTCAACATACCATTTGGTGTATGGGCTAGTGAGTGTACGTTGAAATAACCTCAATCGGATGGAATCGTCCATGATGTTTTCCGAAGAAAACCATAGGTGAAATGTCATGATATGGTTGGCAGGATCATCTCCTACTTTTCCTTCAAACTTGGGGATGTATGAAGGGAGTTTAGTAGGCATTGTAGGCCATGTGGGGTTGTGCAATATGTGATCATTGGTGAGTTTAGTTAGATTCAATATGTTGAGGGAAACTAAATATGCCATATGGGGTGGTGGCATAGGATTAGTTACGACCATAGTGTGAGTTATCTGAGTACCTGATCCTTGGAGGGGAATAGGTGGGTTTGTACTTCCCCCTTGAGAGGAAGTTGCCCCACCACTTCTGTGTAAAGGAGAGTGAGTGGAAGGTGGAACTTGGGAATTGGACCCAAGTAAGGTGGAACCAAGAAAAGCTGATCCCAAGACAGTGACACTCACAGGAGTGTGAGAAGGTGGAGCCGATGAGTTGGCAAGACTAGGAACTCCTCCTAGAATAGGAGGGAGATTTAGCAAGCGTCTAGAACAACGGGGGTTCTGTGGGTCCCCTATGATGTCCGACTAGCTGAGTGAATGTGTGCGAATGGTGGTGAGAGAAATAAATAAACAAGAGCCTTTGCTGCAATTTTTTGAACTTTACACAATATATATCCAAATAAAATGTAATCAGAAGGGAATCATACATAAAGTGTTTTGATAAAGAAGCATATATGTGGATAGGTGGATTTTGTTTGTGTGGGGGAAACAAAGAAAACAAATGCTTGTGTCCTAAAAGACGTAATTTCCTTCCCCTCAAAATAGCACTGGACCTTCCAATAACACTCGACAGTGGGGTCTAAAGCCACCAGAAGAGAAACTAGTGAAGGATGAAGCAATCAGTTATAATGAGGGGTAGAGGGGGCATATCCCGAAAGAACTGGCGATATTTCCCAATAGCCACACAAAATCCAATCAAGGTGCAATTGCAACCCACAATTGCCACCTAGGTAGATGTCCTAAAATTTGGTCACTAGGTACCTCAGTCAAAGTGCAACATTTAGATTTTTGGCCTAAGAAATGGGTCGCGGGCTGGATCTTGTCCAAGAGGTGGGTGCCTAAAGGGGGGACACATAGAACAACCGGACCTCGGCCTTCAACACTTCACCGGTATCTCCCTGCCTTATGTTGTTAGGAACACTTGACTTGGAGGATTTAAAGTTCCCTATTTGACAACTTCTATTGTTTTGAAAATGTGAGAACCAGATAATGGTGAGTTATTTGGATGTCTATCCCCTAAATCCTACCTAAACTAAAAGATTTATTTTGGCACCTCCCGTGGCGGAAAACTTAGTGAGTTTTTAGAAATTTTTTAGATGTGGTTGTTTGAGAGATTGGGGGTGTGAGCCAATCTCATTGAAATTAAGTGGGAGTGGATAGTTTTGTCAAGAAAATGGTGTGGTGTTTCAAGATCCCTTTGGAGGAAACTTACTTCATCCTCCACTTTTCGAGATGAAAACTATGTGAGTGAGAAGTGACTTTTGTGTGTGAATGAGTGAAAGTGTGCCAATTTTTAATGAATTAGGTGTCACCTTGCTGCATGTGGACTTCACTTGGTCCTTACAAGTATTTGATTACCTATTTAACTAAATGTCATTGGTACAACCTTGTGGAATTCAAAAGTCCCTGGGAATATAGCATGTGGACATGTGGTTCCTTTACTATTCCTTTAACTCCCTAATATGATTTAATCTAAGAAATATTTGAAACTATCCTAGATTGTGATCATGTGGGCATGTATGGGCTCGTTACAAAACCTTTAAATTTCCCTAGTGATTTAATCTAAGAAAGAAAATTTCAACACTATCCTATCTTTGTAGCATGTGGGCATGTATGGGCCCGTTACAATCTTGAGATGTGTTTGAAAAGTAAACTAAGAGGAGTCCCGAGGGGGATATTGTCCTCTCCTAAAGATTTTATCTTTTTAAGGGAGATGAAATTGTCTTTCAACCTCTTTCTGATTCTCAATATCGCTTTGGAGCGCAAGAGAAGAGCATACTCAACGTTTGATATCCATTTTCTTGTCCCAATGCAAGTTTTATATGTGATGTAGAATGATTCCAACTTTTAGTCAAAGAAATCCATCCGTGTGGCGAAATAAAAAGAAAAAAAGAGGAAAAATAATGATTTTTAACCCTTAAGTGCCTATGTGTTCTGACTAATTCCTTTATATGAGAGGGAATGTAAGTGTGGTGTAGATTACAACATGCATGGAATCATCTTTAAGAAGGCTATGGGCCTTCAACGGATCATAAAAAAGCTTACAATGTGTACGTTTTTGCACAGGTGTGCGGGTTTTAGACTAGATAGAGGCACTCTGAGCGCTAATGCGTGAACTGAAAAAAAAATTTGAGCATAGGTGCACAGAAGGTGTTGAGTAATGCAGTGATTTTGGCGCACGTGCGCACAATGCGCGACTGTGGGCCAGTAAACCCATGCACAACTATCACACGGCTTTGAAGAAAATTTCGGATGGAATTCTCTCAACTCAGCTTTGAATTTGATGTTTTGCAAGTCGGCTTGGGCCGGTTATGGTACCTGCAGGTTAGATAAGTAAAAGGAAGAGCTAAAATAACCCAAATGGGGTAGGAAATTGATACCTTTCCCCAGTGGAGTCGCCAATCTGTTGTACCTATTTTGTCACCTAAATGAGCAAAACAGAGGTGCTTACAAGCTTAGTTGGGTTAACTAAGCAAGAAAATAGTAAAGGAAAGGGTTAGAAGAATAAACATAAAATACTAAGCTAAGAATTAAACTAGGAAGGGAAAAAAACAATTAAACTATTGTGCATAAGGACATAAAAACAAGAAACAAACAAGACTCATGTCACCAATGGAAAGGATTGTATTAGTGAAAAGAAAACACCAAAGAGAAAGGGGACTTTGGGTCCCATATTCCTCCAAGGGAGGGCTCTTGGACCCCCAAGATTGAGCTCTTCTTACAACTTGAAAATTTGAAAGAATCCCAAGCTAACCCACTCAAAAGGTGATGTGGATTTCCCAAATGGAATGGTGCTAGTATGCTCTTGATGAGAAAAGAGGTTTCCCCAAGAGAAAAACAACAGCATAACCTTGCAAATGAATTCCTTGAAGATGTAGTGCACCCATGGCCTTGTTTTATAACACCACTTTGAGGTATTGTGCAACTAGCTTTTAGTGTGAAAAGGGACTGTTTAGGGCACCTTTAGGTCTTTGACCAGCCACCCAGCCGGATCCAGTCAAGATTTGGATGTTGATCGACTTGGAAGTTGAACCAAAAGTGGGTGGGAGGTCGACCAACATCATAAATGCATCGTTCTCAGGTGTGTGTGGCTTTTAGCGTCCACAGTCATGCATCATGCACATGTGCACTTTTCCTACGTTTCTTGATGGTGCATGTGCACGCGCACCCTGTATAGTCATAGTGCATCCTGATTTTATAACTGGTTGGATAGTTTTGGACCTTTTGGAAATGATTTTTTGGTAATTTTGGTCCATGGGTGAACTAATAGCTGTTTGAAGATGATGGATTCTTGTAACCATTTGCAGACAAAATTTCAGTGATAACAACCATGCATATGAATTGGAAAACATATACAAACTAACAACCAGACAACATGATTACATTAATCCTACGACCGATGAAAACCTAAGATGACGAAGTGACAACGCATGTTCATCAGACTCAGAATAAGCACTGGAGAAATAGAAGAATAAAATGTATGAAGTATCTATAAGAAGATGTGCTAGATTAACCAGAGAAGTTCATTGGATCGACACAACAGTAAGTAACTTACCCACCTTTGATGGTTTGAATCCTTTAGAAACCTTCTTGTCGGACTTTGAATAAAGTGTAACAAAGCAACAAAGATTGTTGGCGATGGATGAGGCCTTGAAAGCAACCCTAGAAAGATGGTGGGGGACACACAAAAGCAATATTACAGACTGGGTACAATGTCATACCTTGATGATAGCGTGGTTCTCAGCACAAGTAGAAGGCTGCAAAGTTCGATACACAGGTCGAAGCTGCCCAAAGGACCATGTGCGAAGCTGCGAGAAATCCTGGAGCAACGTTCCTCAAAAACAGTGGGTACACAAATTCCTCAACACACTAAACACGACACCTATTAACTGGTACCTTAAAACAGAGCTGCACCTCACCACTACAGATTGGAAAGGTTTGACTCATAATTTTATAACCACCTTCTTATTTGAAAGTCAATATCCCTTAGTAGATCAAGAATTACAGATTGTGAGACATAAATTATTCGAGGAGGCATCTAGCCTTCCCTTGGAACAAGAAGAGGACGAATGGATTGCACCTCTACAGAAACCGCAAGGCTGTTACAACATCAATGTTGATGAAGATGATGATCCAAGAAAGGTGAACATTGCAGAAATAGAAGGACAAAGAGATGTGGAAGGACCAGGAGTTGAGTTGTCATTCATTGGAAAACCAATCAATATTAAGAAGGTTAATATTGGAATAGAATAGACACCGAAGCTTGCAAATGTTGGAGATTATTGGGATGCTGCCACTATTGAAAAGATCACAGAAGTACTACATGAATATCATGACTTGTTTCCAACCAAGTTCACTGATATGAAGGGAATTAAAGGGCCTATGGGAGAGATGAGGATCCATTTGAAGCCAGATGCAAGACCATTCAAACAGAGACCCTACAGACTGAACCCTAAGTACAAAGAGAAAGTGAAGATTGAGCTCGACAGAATGTTGGAAGCAGGAATTATAGAACCCGTGGAAGAGTCAGAGTGGATTAGCCCTATGGCGGTACATGACAAAAATACAGGAGAGATCATGATCTGTGTAGATCTCAGGAAGATGAATGATTCCTGTTTGCATGATTCCTTCCCTACTTCATTCACTGACGAAGTGTTAGATAATGTGGGAGGCCAGGAGGTATATTCTTTTACAGATGGATTTTCAGGATACCATCAGATCTGGATTGCCAAGGAAGATCACCACAAGACCACATTTTCAATAGAATGGGGGTCCTATCAGTATACAATGATGACATTTGGATTAAAGAATGCCCCAACCATATTTTCCAGGGTGGTGGTCGAAGCATTCAAGGAGTTTTTGCATAAATTTCTAGAAGCATATTTTGATGATTGGATTGTTTTTAGTTTGTTAAAGAATCATATTGAATGTCTAAGGCTAATGTTGGACAAATGCAAAAAGTGTCAAATTGCTTTGAATCTAAAGAAGTGCATCTTCTTCTCACTATTTGGAGTGTTGTTAGGCCATATTGTATGCAAGAGGGGATTGCTAGTTGATCCATCTAAAATTCCCATTTTAGTTGATCTACCCCCTCCTACTTCAGTCAAATAGCTGCGCACTGCGCTGGGACACACAGGATATTACAGGAATTTCATTAAAGGATGTGCCCAGATTACAACACCCATGGAGAATATTTTGAAGAAAGATTGTTAGTTTAGTTGGACAGAAGAATGCCAACAGAGCTTCGACACACTGAAACAGAAAATGGTTACTGCGCCTATTTTGGTCTTTCCAGATTGGAGAAGGGAATTTCACGTACACGTCGATGCATCTTCCATTTCCTTAGGAGCAGTGTTAGCACAACCTGGTGATAGAGAGATTGATCATCCATTAGCTTTTGCTAGTAGGAAGCTATGTACTGCAGAGGTCAACTATACCACCACTGAGCGAGAAGGGTTAGCCATGGTGTATGCGTTGCAGAAATATCACCACTACTTGTTGGGAGGGCACTTTAAAATGTTTACTGATCACTCTGCGCTGAAATACATAGTCAACAGGCCAGTGTTGGGAGGGAGGATATGCAGATGGATTCTACTATTTCAGGAATATGACTTTGAGATCATAGTAAAGCTAGGTAGAATGAACAAAGGCCCTGACCACTTTTCAAGGTTGGAACATGGTGAAGAGCTGACCAGTTTGGAGGATGCACTGCCAGATGAAAAATTGCTAGCCATTAGAAATATTGATGACCACTTCGCAGAAATAGTCCAGTTCCTGTCAACAAGAATGGCACCTAGTGAGTATATGATTCCCCAGAAGAAACAACTAGTAGTGCATGTTGTAGAATTCTCACTTATGGTTGGAAAACTATACAATATGGGAGCTGATGAGATACTTAGAAGATATGTTATGGAGGCAGAGCGACCATTGATCCTCATAGAAGCTCATGAAGGAATCGTAGGAGGACATTACGCAGGGAAAGCAACTGCGAAAAAGGTTTTGAGAGTTGGCCTTTGGTGGTCTACCTTACACAGAGATGCTAAAGACTATTCCATATCCTACGATGTATGCCAAAGAGTTGGGAAACCTTCCAAGAGAGATGGCATGCCCTTAGCACCGCAACTGACCTTACAGGCATTTGAGAAGTGGGCCATTGACTTTGTGGGACCTATAAACCCACCAGGGAAGTGCACAGGAGCAAGGTACATCATCACTGCGACATAATACTTGAATAGATGGGCCGGAGCTAGAGAAGTTAAGGACTGTAGTGAAACTATAACTGCACGCTTCATATTTGATGACATCATAACCAGGTTTGGATGCCCAAAGATCCTTATGAGTGATCAAGGAACACATTTCATAAATAAGATTGTTGAAGCCTTGACTGAGGAATTTGCAATCCATCACCAGAAGAGCACACCTTACCATCCACAAGCAAATGGGACCATTGAAGCATTCAACAAGATCTTGGAAACAACGCTGACGATGATTTGCAGTGTGAACAGGGATATTTGGGATTTAAGAGTACTAGCAGTACTATGGGCCTATAGAACCACTTGCAAGAAGCTAACAATGTAGACCCCTTTTAAGTTAGTATATGGTCTTGAATCCATTGTGCCAATGGAATATTTGGTACCAAGCCTAAGAATTGTTGCCTTTACAGATATGGATGACATTGGTGTTGTTCAAGAGAGGCTTGCATAGTTGGTCGAATTGGAAGAAGACAAATTTGTTGCAGGATTTCATCAACAGGTACAGAAGGAAAGCAAGAAGGCCTACCATGACATGCACATCAAGAAGGAGGCATTTAGATAAGGTGATCTAGTACCGGTATATGTCAGTAAGTTCATCAAGAATCTAGGGAAGTTCAGAACGCATTGGATCATGCCATATGAGGTCGCTTATGTTATAGAAGGAGGGTCTACGCAGTTGAAGACTTTAAAGGGAGAATGGAAGGAAGGATTAGTGAATGAGAGTTGGCTGAAGTTTTACTTTGACAACCAGCTGCCTCGCAACTCTTCGTAGAAGCATGAAGAAAAGGGTCTAGGTACCAGGTGCAGTTGAAACTGGGTACCAGACACAGAAAAGACAGTCTGCACAAGGAAGGAGAGGAGGCATAGAGTAGAAAGAAAAGGCTACACTGCGTAGTCTGAAGTCAAAGTAAAACAAAATAATCAGATCTGAAGTGCCTCGAGACGAGTCACAGGTGAGTGTTGGGGGCCTGCTGGCCCTTGGTTATGGAAGAAAGTGTTGGACACACCTACCACACTTAGAGGGGGGGTGAATGAGTGTGGTGCTCTTTTTCCCAAAACTTCCCTCTTGCACAAAAACTCATCAATTAGAATTCAACATTTATTCATTACCCATTGCTGTCATTTAACCAGTTAGATGTAGGCACATATCAACAACATATATCATAAATATATCATCAACAAGTCATCATCACAATGGACACAAAGAACACAAGATGTATGTACAATTTTCTTTTTATTACGGACTACAAACCTTGGGTTTATCAGCAACAACTGAATAGAGTACAACTCTACAAGAGCACTAGCTCTATATGCAAGACTCAACTTACACCGTCAGCACCAACTGAGATGAGGCAACAATCCTCAACAGATATCAATCTGTCAATAGGTACGCGACTTGTCAGTAGTGCAGCCCGTGTGTGCATGCGCCCTAGCTCACTACATCCGACGTGTGAATGAAACCAATGCATAATGCAACAAACATATGCTTCTGAGCAACATTCCCAGATCCTCTGCAACCTGCAATCACTTTCTCTTCTATCTTCAACTGTCCAAACTGACCCACAACCAGTCACAACACATCCAAGCTCTTCAATAGCTTGCTCATGCTCCACATCAAATCAATGACATCAATCAAACCAAACCATTTACATCAATGACATATGATACAAAAGTCTCCCAAGTAATCAAACCATTGGCATCAATGACAAAATGATCCAACAGAAAGCGACGATCAAGGAAGAAAAGGTGAAATGCATACTGCATGGAAGACACAGTGACTGTTACTGGGTCGAAGCGAGCAAAATAGAAGAAAAGATGGAGCAAAGCCCGAGAAAGAAAGCCCTTGGATGAGGAGATCAAGGATGACAGATCAACAAGGAAGAAGGACCATGGATGACTCAACAAGCGGAAAAATCCACTGTTAGATTATCTGGAGCACCGCGAGAGGAGGAAGGAAAGATAGGTTGGCGAAGCTGTAAAAACACAGATCAAGTTGACCTAGGGTTTTAGACACCTAGGGTTTTGGTATCTATGGTTTTGACACCTAGGTTTCAGCCTAAGGATGTCAGTGAGCCATTGTAATGTATAAATAAAGGTCAAGAGGACCTAGGTTGGGTTGTTGCCATTTTTTCTAGTATTTATCTAGTTGTATTGTTGATGTGAGTGAGTATTAGCATATGAGAGAGAAGTGCTAAGTGTGAGAGCCTTCTGGTATTGTAAGATCTCCAGCTGGGTGCAGAGATCAAGTCCTGCAGCTGGGTGCGCAAGAAGGGGAGGGGAAGGGAGAATAAGAAAGAAGATCTGCTAGCTAAGAGTGCAGATAAGAACTGTATGCTTTACCTCAATATATTATAAGCACAGTTCTGTGGATGTAGCCCTAGAGAGAGGGTGAAACATGCATATATGTCTTGTGTGTGTGATTGATGTTGTGTTACTCTTCCTTGATATACTTTTATTGCATTGCTGTGGTAGATCTGATAGATGTATGAAATAGATCTAAGATGATAAGTAATATATGCATGTTGTATTATTTTAGTATTGGATCCACTTGATATCTCCCTTGGTTGTAGACATTTCTGTCCTATAACCCCCCCATAGCTACTTCGGGTGAGACTACATATGCTGCGCAGGTGTAGCCAAAAGGGCCAATAATTAGGGCTTGTTGGTGCGCTTTTGGAGCTAAACCCTGAGTCTGCCCCTGTGCCAACAACCATTCTGAATACTGAACTACTACCTCCTCCATGTGGTGTAGATAATTGACTACTGCTGCCTGAACTGGCTCCTCTAGTTGTTTCTCCTTGTGTAGATGTACTTCCTGCTATTTAACTTCCTTAGAACTTCGGTTGTTTAAATGGTGGTTTTCTCTTTGGTGTATTAGTCACACATGGGTTTATGGGTTCCAGACTGACATTAATATGGATATGATGGTTGCCTTCTCCTCCTACTCTTGGACCTCTCATCTTCCTCTCATATGTTGCATGCTAGATTTCCTTAATCTGCTCCATAGCTCGGAGATCCTCTACCTCTTCCTCATCACTCGTCAAGCCTTCCCTTGCGGCTACAACTCTCTTTTTGGTATTCACCTTATATTGGAAGGGTACTCGGCTACATATCCTTCCTGTTGATGCCAAGATCCACTTGATCTGGTCCTAGTTCATCATGATTGGGTCCAAGGGTTCCTCCTATTTATTTCCCTTATCCTTACCTCCTTCCATTCCTCCTCTCTCTATTAGTTTTTTCCCCCTCCCCCCATGCATGCAGGGAAGTTTAGCTGTCTGGTTCCATGGTCATTACACCTTTGTTATATAACAGTATCTTAATCAAAGTATACAGTGATTGAATGTATCTTCCTCGAGGTCCACGTAGAAATTCGTGCTCCATTGCGCTGTATGACTTCGCTGTGTCAACTGCAAACTCTATTATGAAGCCTGCCACAATACTGTCAAGCCAAAAGTCTACTGCGCAGGTGAGCTTGTTGTTCACCTGTTGTAACTGCTCAATCTATACTAGGGTCCACTCTAGCTGTCAAACCTGGTTCGTTGTGTGGTTATCCTTCAACCTTAGTATCCACTCCTGCAATAGATGTGGAAAATCACAGAAAAAGACTTTGTGCAAATCAGTAAACACGTATTTGTCCAGACATTTGCGGGGTGTTATTATAGGGTTTCTATTGTCTTTTTGTGCAAACTCTACCTCTTTGGTTCTCAGTCAACTTTTGATTTCTTCTTTCGTAGGGTTCCACAGTCTCAACATTCCTTTCTAATGGCTCAGTGGTCTCTTCTTTTCTTTGGTCGTTCCTCGCTCAAGTTATCTCAGCTACTCAATCCACCTATGTTCCTACCAATGGCAACATAACCATTTGTTAGTTACTCTCCTCTATTCTACTATGACCTTCTTATTGACCCAAGGTTCATGTCTTTCAGGTTTCCAACAAAGCCTCTAAAACTATCGATCCTCCTGGTAAACTAGAAGGAAACACAACGCACAGATGCACTGTGCAGTCTCACCCGAGATAGCTTTAATGGGTGGTTGTAAGACTCAGGTGTTTACAACCCAGGATTGAGTATGAGATATGAGATTTGTATTCATATCCATTTACTATAACTTGTGATTGTAACCTACTTTTATTTGCGACTATGGATTACCTTCAACAACTTATTTCCTTAATAGCACAGCCATATTTCATAGAAATATAATAACCCATTCATTTATTAAGCACAATATTTAACTACTAAAAGAGGATAAAGATATGCAGTCAGTCATCACATTACACAGATATGACCATGGTTCAGCCCCTCCTAGGCTACGTCCACAAAGATTTGGCTCTCCACTCTTTTATTATGATAGTTCTGCATCTACAACACCACATGCTTACAATTCTCCTTAGATGGGTAAGATCTATATGAGGTGAACTAGACCACACTAGGCTCCTCAACCTACGATCTAATCCTCAAGATCTACCTTCTCTCCTCTCCTCTAGCTCAACAACTTACAAAATAGTTCATACAAAAAAATTACATATCGCATCAACTCATACATATCTACAATAATGCAAAGCCAACTACTAACTAAATCAGAACAACTACAAAATCCCTCAAGACTACAGAACTCATCCACAATACCCCAGTATCAATATTTATACATGTTTGTCTCTTCAGCCATTACAATTCATTACCAAAACCCTAACCCTACCAACATTAGGTATTCCTCCCATGTGTGCATGTTGTTCCTCCATCCAACTGTCGCTTTCCTTGTGCATGCTTTCTTGCATGTGCACATGCTGCATTTCCTTCTAGCTGTTTCTTCACTTTCTGCAAGCTTTCTTTCCCCACGATCATCCTTCTTTCCACTTTGGCCTGCTACCAACAGCGTAGATGTTCCAATTCCTTCAGCGCAGCGGCCAAATCCTCTTCATCCATTTTTTCTCTATCCAGGGTGGCATATGTGATCTCCATCCCTGCGCCAATAAGCTCAGATGTCTTGGCATGCTCTATGTTCATCAACGTTTCCTCTGTGGTGATGAGGATGGAGAGATATAGAGTAATCCTCCTCTTCTTGGTGGTTCTCTTCACAATATATTTCCTTTTCCAAGCATAGGAGATGGCATGTATATCATCAACTTCATCCATGGGTTCGAGGATTTGTTGATCTCCCCAGGTAAGCATATTTCCTAGGCTTCCGACGATGTATATTTTTTCAAGAATGGGTTATTGAACCTCTTCCATGTGTTTCGAAGGTCTGGCCTATAGTTGTTTCCCGTCGGGAGGTTGAGTACAGGTTGAAATTGAAGAATCAAGGATAGGCTCTGTACTTACTTGATAACCAGCTGTTGAGATGCTGATATCCTGCTATGTAGCTTCTTCCTTTTGTTCGCCCAACCTTGGTTCATCTGTCGGACTATCCATTTGGGTCTCTGGTACATCGAGTATCTCAGTGTCTAAGACACTTTTGATCTCCTAGTCATTCTTTGGAAGGTCCTAAATTTTAGCATTGGGAGCTGGGGAAGATGCCTTCTCGGGCTCCTTTTCTTTTGTGATCCGCACAAGAGTTACCAGGGACACCTCCGAACTTTCCTCATCATCATAGATTGTTATGAAGTCTTGGAGGGGGTTTGGTGCACCTTATCTACCTGATGTTTTTTCTATCTCTGGCTGAGCTGAAACGTTCCCTGGTGATCTGGACTGTGGCGTTGTAATTCAGGGTTATCTAACTCGACGATTTCATCATTTTTTATTAGCTCAGGGCCACTTGGACCTACCTATCTTTCATCTGGGTTGTCGACAAGGGAACTTGTCATTCCTACTAGGTCTAGTTCATCCTACAACTGATCAATCACTAGCTGCGCCTGTTCTATCATGAGAAATCCCCTTTCCAGTGCATCCTATGTCATAGGAAATCTCCTATCGTACACCAGAGCCACCAAGGGAACCTATGTTGTATTTTCCACTCTGCTTTCTTCCCTGGCTTTGAGAGCCTATTGAACCGACTGCTCTATTTTCATCGCTTGTTCATCCAGGCTCATGGACCTGAACCTGGTCATTTTTGGGTCGACCATCCTTGCTACCACCTCGTCCCAGTCCTGGGAATTTTATGTGAAGACTTCATCTTCAAATTTTTCGTGGGTGTATGGCTAGTAGGACAACACTTGCGAAGCATGTTGCAAGACCATTCCCTTTGGATCGCACTTGTGGAATAGGCTAGTCTGGAATCTGAGCTCGAGTTGGCTCAACCCTTCTTATTTTGCTTGAGCGATATCCTTTACCAAGTAGAAATCTACATGGAAAACATAGGGTATGAATGCCCACTTCTTGTCCTTGACCAGGGTGGCATTGTATCCTTGCAAGATGGTTTGATAGCATATTTCTCCTACTACAAGCCGATCCGAGACATGATCAAGTAGGATATTATTGGATTACTGAGAGGGAGGGTGAATCAGTAATAGAGAAATCTAATCCTTTTTAACCATATAATCCAAGTGTTATATCAATGAAGCATTATCATCCAATAAATGCATAGTAAATAAGCAATGAACAAATGAACTAACATACACATACACAGTACACCATTTTTTTACGTGGAAACCCAAATCGGGAGAAAACCACAGAATGCTTTTTCTTATATGTCTTGAAGAATTACATTCATTGGAAGCACCAACTTCCTTTGTTTTCCAGCTGCAACTGAAAGGAGGCTCCAACCCCCTAGTTTCTTAGGCTACAACATGAGGGAAGCTCCAACTCCCCAATTCTCTGGCTACAACCAAAAGGAGGCTACAACCCCCTATGTTCTTCGGCTACAACCAAAAGGTGGCTACAACCACCTGTCCTTGCCTCATCCTGCCACCCTGAAGTAGAAGTAGAATGATGGAACCACTGTCAACCTATCACTATGAGATATACCACTGTAAACCTATACCAATAAATCTGAACCATGCATCAACCTGTACCTCAACTTATAATCAACCTGTACCATAAACAAGTGCATCAACCATGCACCAACCTGTACTAAATAACCTGTAATCAACCTGTACCATAAGCAAGTGCATCCAACCATGTACCAAGTATGTACCAATCATGTGTCAACTACTTATCAACTATGACTCATCAATATGTACCAACATCATCAACTATACACCTCAGGTATGTGCCAACTCATCAACTACTTGTCTCAACCATGTACTCAACATGTACCTTAACCAAAAGCCCTCATCCATTTCATCATCCAAATATTATTTGTAGATTTGTAATATACCTGGTGTATATGATCACATTCCTACAAACCTTCCTTAACTTCAACAACAAGAGACTAGCATTTTCATTAAACTTTTCTTTAGTCTCACATGCCTAGTTTTGGATTACCAACAACCCTAACTTGAAGTAATCATAACTTTATACCTGTAATGTATAAATATATGAAACTGATACACAATGTTATTCAGTGTGTTTTATGCAATTCCTTCAGGTTTCACTACTTGGAACCTCTCAGAAAAGGATTTATAGTAAAAATGACATACCTTGCTGAATTTTGGCTTATTCTAGAGAGCGACCTTGTAGAGCATGCCCCACACGGAATATTTGCTGAAATTATATGAAAATATTACACATGATACTATAGAATATACCCTAGCCAACACATTTGGTTTCAATGAATTTGGATTTGTTATGAAGAAGTTATGACATTTTTACTCGAAACACCTTTTTTTGACTAGTTTCAGGACTAGCCACAAACCCTATTTTGCACGGAGTGTAACTCCAAAAATACAATGATCCACAAGATGAATGTTTTACCACAGATACTTGGATATGTTTTCTCAATGGAATAGAAATTTCACGGTCTGAATTATTACAGAAAAAAAGTTATAGCGAAAATGGTGAGATGACCTGTAAATAACATACCTTAGAAAGCACCATCAAAATAATTTATCCTTCTTTGCATTTCATCCTTCTTTTCTTCACCTTCCCTCAGAATTTTGGCTTAGATATCCTTGGTTACCTCATGCACATATAGATATTCAATATTCTCAAGTGTGATTAAAATGAGAGAGCCTTGCCTCTTATTTATACTCTCCAAGTAGCTTCCTTAAAAACATCTTCTAGGTCACTTGGCCCCACTTTCCTTATTTTAGGGTTAACCCACTAATTTATCCATTAAATCTATTATTGAAATAATTTATTTTTTATTCACTTTGAATTATAATACACTCATTACTTCACTTTATTATTTACCTTTTAAAATCTCTTAAACTTTGACCTTTTTGGGCTTCTAGATGACATATGAGGGTCCTCCAACTTCGTAAGGCCATAACTCTCAAACCGTGAGGAGTTATGTGACGTTCCACATACCACCAAAAATGGAATGACATGTAATATCCATATACAATAGTATTATCTAAAAATATATCATAACTCATACAGTTATCCATCAAACAAACTTGGGTCCATTACCCAAACCTGGGGTCTCCAACTTCTCATGGCCATAACTGTCTGACCATGAGGAGTTATGTGACATTCCACATACCACTGGAAATGGAATGACACTCACTATCCATCTAGGATATTTTACCTGGAAAATTCATTTTCCTTCATCTGATTATTCCACAATTAAGCATGGGTTCTCTTACTCTGCAAAGCGTCTTCCCGTGAGGGATTTCACCATAAGGGGACCACTTTGGAGTTCATCCATCTTTACTTCTTATAAACCATGACAGGACAATAATGAGTTATATTTACATCAAACAATATTGGTTCCATCACCCAAACCTTTGTGCTATGGGGCTTTCTTCAAGGGTTTACATCAATGACAACCAACCTTAATCAACAATCTCCCCCTTTGGCATTGATGGCAACACTCTGATGCAATACTAAAATCATATCACTCATGCTCCCCATGGAACCATGCCTCTGACCTCTGTATATGATAAATTTTCCTTTGTCCTCTGCATATGATAATTCTACTCCCCTTGGAACCATGCCTCTATCCTCTGCATATGATAAATATCTCCCCCTTTGTCATCAATGACAAAGGTATATTTCCATCCAGGGCTGCTCCCCCTGACTGAACTGTCCTCTTATGGTGCTTCCTCGTGTACATCTAATACATATAAGATAGGCATTCAAAAAACATTCATTTTGGAGTAGAAATAACTCCAAGTCTTTGGTGAAGATATTCAAAGGCTTCCCATGGATGTGGTTTTGTAAAGATGTCTGCCACTTGTTCTTTTGTTCCCACATACTCAACTCTGATTTTTTTTTCTGCAACCTGTTCCCGTAGAAAGTGATACTTGATTGGAATGTGCTTCGTATTGGAGTGCATCACTGGGTTTTTTGAGATATTGATGGAACTTGTATTATCACAATATATTGGAATGGGCTCATCATACTCAACTTGTATATTTGTCAAAGTTTGTTTCATCCAAAGAACCTATCTACAACATGTTGTTGCTGCAATATACTATGCCTCGACTATAGATAGAGATACTAATGATACTTTCTTGCTTAGCCATGATACCAAACACTCACCTAAGTAGAATGCTGGTCCATTGGTGCTTCGTCGATCATCAATACAACCTGCCCAATCTGCATCTATGTAGGCAATAAGTGATAGATCTTTTCCTTTTGGATACCATAATCCAAACTCTTCTGTTCCTTTGAGATATCTGAAAATCCTCTTTACTGCTAATACATGTGATTCCTTTGGTGCTTCTTGAAATCGTGCCACCTGTCCAACTGCTTGCATTACATCTGGTCTAGATGCTGTCACATATAGTAGGCTGCTAATGATTGACCTGCATTGCCTCTGATCTGTAGACTTCGAATCATCATCTTTGTTCAACTTACAATTGGTTTTCATGGGAGTGATAACTAGTTTGCAATCTTCAATTCCAAACCTCTTTAGCATTTCTCTGATATAGTTGGTTTGAAAAATAAAAATTCCTTGGTTGCTTTGACGTATCTAAAGTCCCAGAAAGAAGGATAGTTCTCCAAGTAACGACATTTCAAATTCATTCTGCATGTCTTTTGAAAATTTATGGCTTAACCTGTCATCATCACTACCAAAAAAAAAATAATATCATCAACATAAAATTCAACTAATAAAATATTACCTTGACTTACCTTGATGTAGAGGTTGTTGTCTGTACTTCCTTTTTTGAACCCTTCCTGCTGGAGATACTTATCCAGTCTGGAGTACCATGCTCTAGGAGTCTATTTTTGACCATACAAGGCCTTCTTTAATTTACATACATATTCTGTGTTCTCTGACAACTGAAATCCTTCTGGTTTTACAATGTAGACTTCTTCTTCAAGTTCCACATTCAGAAAAACTGATTTTACGTCCATCTGATATACTTTAACATTTTTGGAGCATGCATAAGCTAAAAGTAAATGGATTTCTTCCATTTTGGAAGCTGGGGCAAATGTCTCTTCAAAGTCGATTCCTTCAATATGTTCATATCCTTTACATACCAATATAGCTTTGTTCCTTGTAACTTGTCCATCTTCATTCAATTTATTCCTGAAAACCCATTTTGTGCCGATCACATTCTTATTCTTTGGTCTTGGAACCAATTCCCAAGTGTCATTTTTTTCTATTTGATCCAATTCTTCATCCATGGCCTTATTCCAAAATTCATCCTTGCTGGATTTTTCAAATTAGTTTGGTTCAATTGTAGATAAGAGTGCTAGGTGTGTTTGTTCTGGTGAACAAATTTTTCTTATAGTCTCAACTCCTGCATCTTTGTTTCCAATAATCTGATCTGAAGGATGAATCTTCTGTACTTGTTTTCTAGGTGTCTTTGGAGATACTTTCTGAACTTGCTCTTCTTCTTCTGTCAGATTCTCATCATCTTCATCTTCATCTTCCTCTTCTACTTCTTTTTCATCTTCTTCTTCGAAAAGTTGTTCCATTGATTTGTTTTCTTCTTCCTTTGATTCTGGTCTGCCTGTTTCATCAATTGTTACGTTGATTCTTTCCACAACTTTGTTCAATATTATATTGTAACACTTGTATGCTTTCCTTGTACTTGAGTAACCAACAAGTATTCCTTTGTTCACACGAGAGTCAAAATTTCCCATTCTGCCATCTTCTCTTTTGATGTAGCATTTGCTTCCAAAAACTTTGAAGTGCTTCACATTTATTGGTCTTCCTTTCCATAGCTTGTAGGGAGTTTTATTAGTGTTGTTTCTGAGCATTAATCTGTTTTGAATGTGAAATGTTGTATGCACTGCCTGTGTCCAAAATATATCTGTCAATTTGGAATCCATTAGCATTGTTCGAGCCATTTCTTGTAATGTCCCGTTCTTTCTTTCAACAACTCCATTCTGTTGAGGTGTCCTAGCAACAGAGAATTGTTTTTTTATTCCATGACTACTACAGTAGTCCATAAATTCCTTTGAAGTGAACTCTCCTCCATTATCAGATCTCAAACATTTGATTCTTGAATCCATATCATTTTCAACCATTTCCTTGTAGATCTTGAAGTTTTCAAAAGCTTCTAACTTGTTCTTGAGAAAACAAACTATAGTCATTCTTGTATAATCATCAACTAATAACATAAATTATTTTTCACCTTTTAAGCCCTTTGTTGTAGTTAGTCCAACTAGATTAGTGTGTACAATTTCCAGTGGTCTTGTTGTTGAATATTCCTTTGATTTGAACCTGGTTTTTGTTTGCTTTCCTTGTTGACAATGCTTGCATAAAGTGTTGGTTGGTTTCGTGATCTGGGGCATTTCTATGACTGCTTCTCTTTTGTTGACTTTGACAAGGTTATCAAAATGCATGTGACCCATTCTTCTATGCCATAGCCAACTTTCATCTTCCTTTCCTAGACAACACTTTTCATTTCCAATTTCACTTAACACATATATGTTGTTTAAAGTTCTTGCAGCTGTATCGACCAATTTCCCTGAACCTTATTTTTTTATCTCACACTTTTCTGAATCAAAATTAAGTTTATGACCTTGGTCACACATTTGACTCACACGTAGAAGATTATGTTTCATATCTTCTACCAGTAGAACATTTTCTGCCTTTTCATTCTTCTTCCCAATTCAGATTGTGCCTTCTACAATGATTTTGGATGAATTATCATTTCCGAAGGAGAATGATCCATTTTTTTTTCTTCATAATATAAGAAATTTGTCTTTATCACCTGTCATGTGTTTTGAACATCTACTGTCAACATACCAACCATGTTTCTTCTGCTTAGCTTGTAGAGAGAATGTTCATTCTTCGTTGTTATATTGATCTTGCTTTCTTATCCATGTCGTTTTCTGAGGTTCTTGTCTATGATTGTTGTTATTCTGTTGAGGTTCTTTAGTAGGGACTGTCATTCTGCAATCCTTGGACATGTGTCCAAAATTGTTACATTTGTAACATTCCACTTCAGTACTCAAAGATTCAAACCTGTTGTAACTTCTTCTTTGTGTGTCACTAGGTCTCCTTGAATAATCCCTTTGTGTATAACTCTCAAAGTTGTTACTGTTCCTGTTGTTAGCTCCGCAATTCACAATTTTATGTCCAAAATTATTAGATGCATAACATAAACCAAAAAATATAGTTTGATACCTGGAAGTTGAAGATCTTCTGAAAGGAGGCGCTCTTATGAATCCTTCTTCTTCTTGAGGCCTATCTGTCTATTTTCGATTCTGAACTCCGAATCTTCTTGGTGGAGGAGTGTCCATGTAATATTACTTGTATATCTTCCTATCCTCTTTGATTGTTTATGCATAGATATTTGGATTTGTTTCTTGCTCTATTGTTTTGGAGCTTGATCCATTTTTTGTCTGATTGTATCAAAGTCCGGACTTGTCAAGATGAGATTTTTGACTGTTGATAATGTCATCCAGAACTTTTGATCTATTCTGCATATTTTTATTTTGAATATCCTTTCTTAGTGTGACAACCTCTGCTTCCAAGTTTCCAATGATCTTGTCCTTTTCTTCTAGTTGTTCTTTGAGTGCTTCTTCAATTCTTGTATCTTCTTCTATTTGAACCTTCAATTTTGTGATCATTTGTTCTAGTTCTCGAGTGTCCTTTTTCTTGTATAGTTTTGCTTGTAGTTTCCTCTTTTTCTTCTTTTCTCTTCTGATGACTTCTATGGCACACATTAATTCTTCTCGATAGTCAACTTCTGCCTCTTCAATTTCTTCTTCGACTTCTTCACATTATTCTTCGGCTTCTTCATATTCTTCTTCGGAGTCTTCTTTGTCAGAGTCTTTTACTGCCATGAATAGAAATCTTCCTGTCTCATTGTCACTGACTTCATCTTCATCTGATGATGAGATGTTTTCTTTGGTGTATAAGATTTTCTTGAAAACTTTCTTTGTAGTTATTTTACCTTTATATGTGTGTTTTTCTTTTGAGTAACCTTCATCATTTCTCTTTTTCTTATGAGGACATTTGTTATCAAAATGACCAATACCATCACAATTAAAACAAATTAAAGGGAGATTACCTCTATACCTACCGTTGGTTCCCTTGTTCAATCTTTTGATGAAGTTGGCCACTTCTTCATCATCTTCTGAGGCGTCACTGCTGCTGCTATATTCTTCTTGTTCCTTTTTCTTTTTCTTTGATCTTTTGGATGCCTTGAAGGCTGCTTCTTTTACATCTGGATTTTCCTTCTCAGTTCTCATTTCATATGCTGTGAAGATTCCATGCAGTTCGTCCATGCTTAGTGAATCCAGATACGATATTTCTTCTAGTGCTGATATCTTAGGATTGAATCTCATAGGAAGAGATCTTAGTATCTTTTGAACAATTACAAATTCTTCAATTTCTTCTCCCAATCCTATGATTGCATTCACTATTTCATCGACTCATAAGAAGTAGGCTGTGATATCTTCATCTTCCTTCATTTTTAGTTGTTCGAACTGACCTCTGTAAGTTTGAAGCTTTGCTGCTTTGACTTTTCTATCTCCTTCATAAATATTTTGAAGCTTGTCCCAAATCTCTTTAGTGGATTTACAGTGTGCAACTTTGGTGAATATTGTATCACTGAGACCATTCAAAAGTGCATTTGTGGCTTTGGAATTATTCTCACCGAGTTTTACTGCTTTGTCATTTGTTGATGGAACTGCTGGTGCTATGTATCCATCTACAATTGATTGCCAAACTTGAAATCCCTGTGTCTGTATATATGTCCTCATCCTTATGCTCCAAAAAGAATACTTCTGTCCATCAAACTGTGGTATTCCATTTTTATATGAGCTGGTACTCTCCATGATCTGCCTTTTAGTGGTTAAACTGATTTTTGAAGGAACCTGCTCTAATACCAATTGTTGGATTACTGAGAGGCAGGGTGAATCAGTAATAGAGAAATCTAATCCTTTTTAACCATATAATCCAAGTTTTATATCATTGATGCATTATCATCCAATAACTGCAGAGTAAATAAGCAATGAACAAATGAAAAAACATATACATACATAGTACACCAGTGTTTTACGTGGAAACCCAAATACGGATAAAACCACAAAATGATTTTTATTATATGTCTTGAAGAATTACATTCATTGGAAGCACCAACTTCCTTTGTTTTCGAGCTGCAACTGGAAGGAGGCTCCAATGCCCTAGTTTCTTAGGCTACAACATGAGGGAAGCTCCAACTCCCCAATTATCTGGCTACAACTAGAAGGAGGCTACAACCCCCTATGTTCTCCGACTACAACCAGAAGGTGGCTAGAACCAATTGTCCTTGCTTCGTCCTGCCACCCAGAAGTAGAAGTAGAATGATGAAACCACTGTCGACCTGTCACTGTGAGATATACCGTTGTAACCCTGTACCAATAAATCTGAACCATGAATCAACCTGTACCTCAACCTGTAATCAACCTGTACCATAAACAAGTGCATCAACCATACACCAACCTATACCAAATAACCTGTAATCAACCTGTACCATAAACAAGTGCATCCAACCATGTACCAAGTATGTACCAATCATGTGTCAACTACTCATCAACTATGAATAATCAATATGTACCAACATCATCAACTATACACCTCATGTATATGCCAACTCATCAACTACTTGTCTCAAGCATGTACTCAACATGTACCTCAACCAAAATCCCTCATCAATTTCATCATCCAAATCTGATTTGTAGCTCTGTAATATACCTGGTGTATATTATCAAATTCATGCAAACCTTCCTTAACCTCAAAAACAAGAGACTATCATTTTCATCAAACTTTTCTTTAGTCTCACATGCCTAGTTTTGGATTAGTCAACAACCCTAACTTGAAGTAATCATAACTTTGTACCTGTAATGTATAAATATATGAAACTGATACACAATGTTCTTGAGTGTGTTTTATGCAATTTCTCTAGGTGTCACTACTTGGAACCTCTCAGAAAAGGATTTATAGCAGAAATGGCATACCTTGCTGAATTCTGGCTTATTCTAGAGAGCGACCTTGTAGAGAATGCCCCACACAGAATATTTGTTGAAATGATCTGAAACTGTTACAAAGAATAATAAAGATTTTACCCTAACCAAAACATTTTCTTTCACTTAATTTGGATCTCTTATGAATAAGTTATGACATTTTTACCCGAAACACCTGTTTTTGACTAGTTTCAGGACTAGCCACAAACCCCACTTTCCACGGAGTGTAACTCCAAAAATACAATGACCCACAAGCTGAATGTTTTACCACAGATGTTTGGATATGTTTTCTCAATGTAATAGAAACTTCACGGTCTTAATCATTATAGAAAAAAATTTATAGCGAAAATGGTGAGATGACCTGTAAATAACATACCTTAGAAAGCACCATCAAAAGAATTTATCCTTCCTTGCATTTAGACCATCTTTTATTCACCTTCCCTTAGAATTTCGGCTTAGATATGCTTGGTTACCTCAGACACCTATAGATATTCAATATGCTCAAGTGTTATTAAAGTGAGATAGCCTTGCCTCTTATTTATACTCTCCAAGTAGCTTCGTTAAAAACAGCTTCTAGGTCACTTGGCCCCACTTTCTTTATTTTAGGGTTAACCCACTTCTAATTTCTCCATTAAATTGATTATTGAAATAATTTATTTTGTATTCACTTTGAATTATAATAAAATCATTACTTCACTTTATTATTTACCTTTTAAAATCTCTTAAACCACTTTGACTACTTTGACCTTTTGGGGCTTTTAGATGACATATGAGGGTCCTCCAACTTCGTAAGGCCATAACTCTCAAACCGTGAGGAGTTATGTGACGTTCCACATACCAACAGAAATGGAATGACATGTAATATCCATATAGAATAGTATTATCTGAAAATATATCATAAATCATACCTTTATTCATCAAACAAACTTGGGTCCATTACCCAAACCTGGGGTCTTCAACTTCTCATGGCCATAACTCTCTAACCGCGAGGAGTTATGTGACGTTCCACATACCACCGGAAATGGAATGACAAGAACTATCCATATAGGGTAGTTTACCTTACAAATTCATTGTCCTTCATATCATTGTTCCACAATTAAGCATGGGTTCTCTTACTCCGCAAAGCCTCTTCCCGTGAGGGCTTTCACCATAAGGGGACCACTTTGGATTTCATCCATCTTTACTTCTTATAAACCATGACAGGACAATAATGAGTCATATTTACATCAAACAATATTGGGTCCATTACCCAAACCTTTGTGCTATGGGGCTTTCTTCAAGGGTTGAAATCAATGACAACCAACCTTAATCAACAATGTGGTGCTCCGGTGGCCCCGAACACCTTGATGTAAGTGTCACGCTCTTCCAAGCACCAGTGGCCTACCTTGGATATCATTTTCTTGGCCACAACCGATAGTCTCAGGCATTCCTTCTTAAAAATAATAAAATAAATTCACGCAATGAATTCATCGCAGATGAGGGAGTAAGACTTCTTATACCTTTTCTCCCATAGCACGCTGAAATAGATGTGGATCGGGAGCTCTGCGACATGCCAACTCAGATTCATGCTGACAAAGATGTTTCTGGTGCACATGACATCAAGCATATATGAATCCATGTAGAAAGTTGGTGTCTCTCCTTCCTTCATCGTATGCACCTATTGTATACAGATGCTCAGTTGTTTAGAAATTATTGATCCCCAGTTGAAACTTCTCCCGGAGATAGCGATTGTGTAAGAGAAGGGAATCCATGCCTCTAAAAATATGGAGTAGTCCTTCTCTCCATATAATCGACGTATGAGAGCCATCAAATAGATGTATGGATCCCTCAAATTGGTCATCTTGTACCAGCCAATTCTCTGGTTGATGTACTTCTTTTCCTCCCTCCACCATGACGCTATTACCCTGCTAGTGTCGTGGCATTCGTAAAAATTCACCACAAAGTCTGTGTTTAGCCACTCCTTAGGATCTCTAGGCTTGTAGTATTTCTGAAACTCTACCTGTAGAAACACTTCGACACACCCATCATTGTCATCATTGATTAAACATTTATGTGTGTCTGTGTGGTCGATGAGCCACTTCAGGACTTCAATATAGGGAAAAACAAGGGTTCTTCTTGCCACCATATGCAGGTATGACCGTTGTATGTTCGAGAACACCTTGTCGTCGAGCAATCTTACATAGGGATCACTGTGTGGGACATATTCCAGGTATTCCTCCCGAATGATCTTGTTAAAGATTTCTCCCCAATATGGGAGTTCCATCTTGGACCCTGTGCTTTCCTCTGTATCTCCAAAGGTCGGAGGCTGGATGAAAACCTTCTTTATTGTTGTTTTAATGACTAGTTCTAGCCTCATAGTGTATTCCAATTGTTTTGTAGCCCCTGAAGAGGAGCCTTCGCCTACCTTTGGTTCTTTCAGCTTCGGTTCCCTCAACGATCGTTTGGTGGTTGGCTTTCTTGGCGACATTTTTCCTACAACTAGAAAAAACTATCAGAGGCTGTGCACAACAAAAAAAACCTGATAAATACATATGAATTACAACCAACAAATTTACAGACTCAGATACATACCTTTGAATCTTGTTAAAACCTGGTTATTTTGACAATCATGGGATAAATACAACCTTCGAGTCACTTGTCTTTCTCCTTCAGATGCTCCAGAATTCTCTTATGCGCAAAATGATTTCATTTACAAAGGATGAAGAGAATTTAAACAGGGAATAACTTACCATGTTGCATCATCCATTCAATTCAGGTGATGAGTGAATTTTAGAAAAATTTGTCGCCGAGTCTCTACAACTNAAATGTTGCAGAGTCTAATTGGGCCTCAGTGGCAGGTTTGGTTCCTACTATTGATTTAAAGAGTTTTAGGACCCCTCAACAGGGCCCACCAACTAGTATTATATATTATTAGCGTAGTTTAAATAATAGGCTTTAGCAATACTTTGCCAACGAAATTCCTCGTTGCAATTTTTATCATCAATAGACATCACCTAGGGTGATGTGGACCCATGTTCGTCATGCCACATGTCACCTTGATTCATTCCTTTTACATAAATTATATTCCAATTGGATTGTGACACATGTCACCCATTGATGGGGCCATGTGTAGTCTCTTCCCTATGCTGCGTGTTAACACTCTGGCACACGCTCATTGGTGGAATACCCCAGGGTACTAGGAGTTAGGGACTTCAGGAAATTTGGGAAGCTGGGATGCTGGGGTTAGCCGGCCGAAGGCCCAGACCTAGCTGTCTGTGCTTCTACGTTTAACACGCCATCACGTGTAAGTGTGGACCCTACAGGAGTCTCGGTTTCGTAAATCCAGAGGTTTGGGTGTGGTATCTTGGATAAGTCGAAAGGGCCGAAGACCGGAGCCACGCAGAAACATTCTAAGGTTTCAGGACTTCGGAGGATATGCAAATAGAGAAAAGGGCGTTCAAAGCCGAAGCACCGAACACCGAAATCCCTTAAGCCTGTGCTTTAAATGAGGGTGAATTTCATCTGTTGGATTTAATGGTGGATGGATTTCCACCATAGATGCAGGAGTGTTGGGGAACTCCGGGACTTCGGGGAACATCCCTTGTAACCTCCCCTCCAATGACAATGTCATCGCTAAAGAGTGACAACCTTGGTCGAGTTCATTCCAGGTAGGATGGTATGAACGAGGTGAACCCATGTGGGTGCCACCTGGCCCTTGACCAATGATGCCACTGGAGATCCAGAAGGGCATGAATTCCAATCCAGAGCTCAGATTTGAGCCTAGAAATAGTCGTTGGAAAGTTCTTGACGAACAAATGATGATGGAGACCTCGGGAAGAGGATTCGAGATGATTAGGAAAATAAAAAAAATGGATGCCCCATCCCTTAAAAATGTACTTAGGGGTCAGGTGTGTTACACTAACCAAGGGAAACTAGTAGGAGTTGTAAACATGAGTAGCAACCAAAATATTAGTGTAAAAATAAACTTTGTGACCAAGGCCAAAGCCTTGATTACCATTTTCAATTTTTTTTTCACACTATGAACAACCATTTCCCATAGTTCCTTAGTGTATTATTGAGCATAAATATTATCACTAGTAAGATCCATGAGTGTCCTTGGTTTAATATCTATTAATCATTATTACATGGACTTTGGTTGTAGCATTAGGTTTTGACCCATTAAATTTTAGACAAAAACATTGTGCACAAAGTTTAGAGACACTTAATATTGTTGCCCAACATTGTTTTCTCTATGATAATGGAAAGAAATGATTCATATGTAAAGTGTCCATTGCCAAGTTTCCAAAATCCTATATAGAGAGAGGAATACCCTTGATGACCCCTTGTCCCACTATATAGGTGATCAAATATTCCAAAGCTTCATCTACCATCACATAAAAGGTGGATAATAAAGGGAAGCCTTGATGAATAGACCCAAAAATGCCCACCTCTATTCTATTTCTTATGTTAACAAATTTACCGACCTAACAAGAAATGTGACCTCAAAACGAGAACTCTAGACCAGAAAACCCATATTTCTGCATACAAAAACATGAAAATCAACCCCCAAATCAAAAAGTGGTGCTACCGATAGCACCATTTTTTTAAGAAGGGTCAAAATTACAACATTTTCAAGCATGGCCTTCAAAACTCATTCAATAGCTCATAAAAACCTTAAAATCAACACCTAAAGAAAAAAATGATGTTACATAAAGCAAAATATTTTTTTCAAAACGTTAAAATTATAGATAATTTGAAATCGTATTTTTAGCAGTTGGTACCATTGAAACCAAAGCCTCAAAATCAACCATCGAATTGGAAAGTACTGCTACCAGTAGCATCCATTCTAAAATTAGGGTATTAAAATGACGCATTTTTTTAAAGTGGTAAGAGAAATCATCATTACTGTAAACAAAATCATAAAATCAACCCTTAAATGTTTACTTTTTAAATCTTAGTTTATCACTCCAAGCACAAAATAATACATAATGCCATGAAAATATCACCCTATACTTTAAAAATTCAACACCAATTTTTAATAATTTTTTACTTTTAATAAAAAAAAGTAAATACAAGTTATATTGAATGAAACATAAATTATTTATTAAAAGTATTGTTACATTGTCCATAATCAAAACATATGAGCTAAGAAATTTCATTATATTCTCCATAATCAAAACATATAATTTATAAAACAAAGAAATGATTCATAACTTCATGTAAGATCATATGTAAGTTCATTGCTAAATACATAAAATGTTTCATACACTTATTCAGATTGACTCATGGATTTTGAAATACCATCAAAGTCTACATTGTCTTCAGATGAATGATTGGATGAAGATGTAGATGATCCATACTCTTCTCTATTGTCGATGAATGCACCATCTGAGTCTACATGCATGCCCAACATTTTAGATGTACGACTAGGTTCAATAGACTCCCATCTTGTAGTTATTTCTTCTGGCAACAACCTCTTGATAATCTCTGTTGTCCTGGAGCGAAGAGTTCCTCTCTTTGTCAAATTGAATTCATAAACAAGTATGTCAACATCCTCTACTTTTAAGAGGTCAGAGTGACGACGAGTTGTATTTTGACCCTTTCTTTTTCTCTTTCTATTGACATGTTTCTCAACCACCATCTCTGTCTTGTACACACCATTGAATGGGTGTGTACCTGTTGCATACCAATGCACTTCAATTGCAATAACATATTCATTTTGTTTCTCAATATTTATAACATTTACAATCTAGAATGGATAACCATGTGGGTCTTGAGTCGCTAAGACTGCAATCATGCTACCCTCCTTAATATCATGTAATGAACCCATTTAAAGGTATTCCATGGCTTAACATTGTGCACGTGACCTTCAAGAACAAATATACATTTCTCTTTGATCTACTTGTGTAAACTCAATAACACCTTGAGATTCTTGTTGTTCAACAACGTTTCTTTCTTCAGATTCATTTGGCATATTTAATGGCCAATTAAATGGAGTCTTAAAAAATGTATCTTCATTTGTTGAGCTTGAAATTATGTCACTTTGACCATTGAAAAAAGACTCCCATCAAACATAATCAACAACATCAAAGTACTCATATGTATCTTTAATGGACTTTTTAATTTCTTCTAGGCATTCAGAATAATCTACATCTCTCTTACGCCTCTTTGCATTATGGATTTCAACAACTATTTTTAATAACAATAAATTTGACGCAAATATTGGATGATCCAAAATGAACTTCAAAAATGCTAAACCTGATGAAGGCCCCCATTCTGCAGTAGTTGAATAATGCTTTCCCCATATAAGTGTTTTCCCATCAACTTTTTTGAAACAAAATTGATGTTGGAAGATAATGTCATTAAACTATTCAATACATTTTTCTTCATGATGCGGTCCCTGAATAAATCTTCACATGTCAACAATTTCTTCTAATATATGAAAAATAGGCTCTGTAATGTATGCTTTCTTAATACATTCAATCAATGATGGTAGGATTACAACATTTTTCCTCTTCAATGTTACTGAAAAATGACTGAACATTTGGTCAATATGATCATGAGTGTGTCAAACAAGAAGGAAACCAAATTTCACCTTTTGAAAGATTCCTAGTTCAATAAGCATGCTTATATATCCAAACACAATCTAATTTTTATTTTCACAACTAGTGTTGTCCAACTGTAGATAGAGAAATTGAGGAATATTTCCAGACCAGTGAGTGAGAACATGATGAATTATGGTGATGGTCAGATTTTCATCATTATGAATATTTGGATCTTTGAAGTAAACCCTTGGACACATTTTTCCATTGAAAACCATACAACCAACCAAGTGAAACTGAATGAAATTCTCTTCCTGTAAATTTTTTGGTGTATGAACGAAATGTGGTAGAAGTGTTTTCTTCTGGTCCATGCCATCAATTATCATACCCAAATATTTGTTTGGAGCATCATAACACTTCTTTTGATGTTTGTACAACTTTTTCCTTTCACTCGATTGTTGATTCTGATGTTCTTGAAGTGCTTTGACTATGGAATTTGCACATGACATAAAATGAAAATATTGATCATATGTTTTCATAGTTGATAAATATCCATTTTTTTTTTTTTTAAATTAGTAAATACATACCTCTTTATACCCCTTAAAATTTATCTCTTCTTTATTTAAGAGTAACACATATACTGCAAATCCCCATCCTTGAATTCTTAGGAATACAGAAATTGTTGAATTGTTTCTTCCATATTCTTGTAAAATATGCATATGTAATAAAATTACCATTTCCTTCAACACCTTTAACATATCCTTTGTACAAGTTGTAGATTTCCCTCCTTGAGAAATTATCTGGAATATGTATTGTGTCTCTATCTTTCATACACTCTCCATGTTTGGAAAAGAAGTCATGCATCTATGACAATGTAGTGTTTGTTAATGGTCCACTCTCTCGTCCATGATGTACATTTGAATAAAACAAAGGATCATTTTCCAACCTTGTTTGGATTCTTGATAGACGAAGATTACCAATTGAGTGGATTTTTTGAAAGAATTTCTACAAAGTAAAAGATTCCCAATGTGATAATTGTAAATGTGTTGAACCTGCACAAAATAGATCTAGATAAACAATAATACACACATTTGTAGAGAGAATTTGAGAAAGAAGAAGGAGAGAAAGAATGAAATAATTCTCATTAACCGTTATGAATAATGAATACTTTACGCATGATATACGCTGTATAACTCAATGAGTGCACACTAGAGGAGAACCAATGAGCCATAGTGGTGGTCTAGAGTGAACTATAGTTACGGGAGTGAACTGCCACCTAGTCTAGTCTCTCAGGTAGTTACGGGAGTGAATTGCCACCTAGTTCAGTTAACTAGTCAACTAGTCTTCAGTTAATTGACTGAACAGAGAGTAGTGAGGAGTTAAATTAGGAAATCAAGGGTAATGCGCCAGTCAGGTGATGATCCCAAGGAAAGTGTGCATTAGCTGGTGATGATCCCAATGTTGCATGGTGACAAAACCAATGCAACATCTAAACTCAACTCAACTAGTCAAACTGAAGTGTCAACTCAAATAGAATATTCTCCAGGTGGAATATTCTCCCCTAAAATATAGGAGACTGGGTAATGACTAATTATGACTAATAAACAAGGAAAAGCCTTAGGAAAAAAAATTCCTAGGTGTGTGTGAAGTAACTCCAACACCCCCTTGAACATCACTATGGTGAAAATAAAGAATGGGTCCCGGTAACAAGGCCATGTTAGGTACCCAAATACAAAAGATACACTGAAATAAAGTTAGGAAAGAAGGAAAACCTCATGGGAAACCCCCCCCCTCAAGGTACAATGTATGTAAAAAGAAGAACTACAGTTGCTAGGAAACTGTGTCCTTCACTCCAAGATGACTTCGTAGAGAATGAAACTTCTGCTTAGCGAAGGTCTTGGTGAAGACATCTATTGTCTGTTCTGATGAAGGACAAAATTGTAAGTCGATGATCCCCTCATGTACTAAGTCCCAGATGTAGTGCATGTGGATCTCCATGTGCTTCTCCTACTGCCTGTGAACTAGATCTCTGCAGAACTTCAGAGTGCTCTTGTTGTCACACCAGATGATGATCGACCGATGAAACTGAATTCCCAACTCAGTGAGAAAATGTTGTAGCCACATAGCATGAATGGTTATGTTAACTACCCCTCTGTACTTTGCCTCGGCTGAAGATAGAGAAATGGGGGCTTGCTTCTTTCTCGAACAACAGATAGGCCCAGAACCAAGACTAATTGAGTAACCGAATATGGACTTGTGATCAGTGTTATCGCCAACCCAGTTGGAATCAGTAAACTTGATGAGATATAATGTAGAGTCTGCTGCATAATGAATCACAAAGGTGATGGTGCCCTATATGTATCGAAGGATACGCTTTGCAACCTTCCAATGTATCTTATGTGGCTCCTGCATGATATGAGAGGTATGGTCTGGAGTGTGTGAGATACAACAAGATCCCCACTAGATATCTGTACAGTGTGTTGTCAATCAGTGGAGTCTCATCACCATCCTCAAGTTTGACTCCTGATAGGAAATAATTAGAAGCATACTTGTAGTTTGTCATGTGAAATCTCTCAAGGAGATCTCGTGCATACTTGGCCTGAGACAGTTTGATGCTTGATGCATCCTGAATGATCTCGAGTTCAGGGAAGCAGTGTAGAGGACCCATGTCTGTCATCAAAAACCTTTCATGTAGAATCCTCTTGACTGCAGCAATTGTTGAAGTCAAGAAACCGATGAGCAACAAATAATCAACGTACAAAATTAAGAGCAGAAGTGAATCAACCGTCCTGAGCATGTAGACAGTCAAGTCTGATTTACAACGTACAAAGTTTTGTGACAACAAGTAGGAGTCCATCTTGGCATACCATGCCCTCGGAGCCTACTTGAGGCCATAAAGGGACTTTTTCAGTCGGCAGACCAAAGATGAGTCCTACATAAATCCCTCGGGTTGCTCCATGTAGATCTCCTCAGAGAGATCACCATGAAGAAATGCATTCTTCACGTCCATATGATGGATCTACCATCCTTTGGCTGCCGCAATGGAAAGTGCCAATCATATGGAATCCATCTTCGCTACTGGAGCGAAGGTCTCATCATAGTCAATATCATGAACTTGCTGAAAGCCTTTAGCAACAAGCCTGGATTTGTATCTACTAATCTTTCCATCCGCTGCGCTCTTGGTCCTGTAGACCGATATGCATCTGAAAATTTTCCTCCCAGAAGGAAGGGGAACTAGATCCCAAGTTTTTTTCTCGAGGAGGGAGTTGTACTCCTCCTGCATGGTGGATTCCCAAAAGGGATTTCCAGGAACCTCGCCATAAGACTGTGGATCTGAAGACTGAACCAAGAAAATATGTCCGGAGGGAAATGGTTTAGTGGAAGTGAGTGCAACATGAGGCTCCTCTAAATCAGATTGAGTCCTCCTAGTATTGGCTGGATCACCAACGAGATCCCCTGCATCCTGAAGAGTAGTCTATGCCCACTTGGGCCTCTGCTTTGGCTCTGCAACTGCATCTAGATGCTCTGACTCTGCATCTGACTGTACTGACTCTGAATCTAAATCATATGAGTCCTCTGAATCAAAAATATCATCTAAATAAGAGTCGGCATGTGCATGCTCATCATATCAAACAGGTGGAAGAATGAAGGTGTCTGCATGTGGCTGCTGAGGTGCATGCGAGACACTTTCCTTGAATTGGACACTTCGATCAATGATGAGCCGGTCCAAGGAAAGATCAATAAGCCTATATCCCTTCACACTGTTGGGGTATCCATAAAAAATGCACTCAGTGATCTGTGGATCAAGTGCCTTCCTCTTTTCAGAGGGAATCCAGGCCCATGCACGTGAACCGAAAATGCGAAAGTGGGTCACTTCCAGTTTGAGGTCGCTCCAAGCCTTGTAGGGGGTCTTATCCTTGATATATCTATGGGGAGATCTGTTTTGGGTGTATGTTGCACAATTAAGTGCTTCGACCCATAATATCTATGGTAGAGACTTTGCATGCAACATGCGAGATGCCATCTCCTTTAGAGATCTGTTTTTCCTCTTAGTAACTTAGTTTTTCTGCAGAGTATAGGGAACTGTGTGATGCAACTAAATCCCTACCTCATGGAAAAGATTATGGATCTCATGATTTACATACTCTCCCTCATTATTAGTTCGAAGTACTTTTATCTTCTTTCTGGTCTGTGTCTCAACCAAGGCTTTGAAGTCTTTGAGGTGTTGAAAGACCTCAGATTTTTTCCTGAGAAAGTAGATCCATGTAAAACATGAGAAATCATCAACAAAAATGACAAAAAACCTCACTTTGTTGATGGATGGATGTGGAAAATGACCCATAAGGTCAATGTGGATTATATCTAAAGGTGCATAAGCTCGCTGAGACTTTCCTTTGTTAAATTTCTCTTGATGGTGTTTTTCGAGAACACAACCCTCACATACTCCCTTGGAGAAATGGATGTCTGGTAGACCATCAACCAATATTTGTTTGTTAAGTTGTTGCATGTATCTGAAATTCAAATGTCCAAACCTTTCATGCCATATCCTACTACTTTCATCAACATGAGTAAGCAGTAAAGAATAATCAGGTTCAATAAATTCAAAAAATGTATACAATCTAGACTGATGATTTACCTCACCGGTAGAAACCCTGGAGTTGGTTTGCATGTCGTAGATGTCCACATAATTTGGTGTGAATATGAATTTCTTTCCAGTGCTAGAATTTTTCATTTGATACACAGAGAGAAGGTTGATGAAAAGTTTGGGAATGTGCAACACATTCTCGAACCTTTCATTGGTGAGTTCAATCCTTCTTTTGCCGGTGACTTCGACAGAAGAGTTGTCCCCCATCAAAATATGAGGACCTTTTGATGTAGCGATGTTATGTGATTCTCTTGAATCAATGATCCAAGCATCGGGAGAGGAGTTGATGGAAATCAAGGCATGGCTAGAATTTCCTTTCTTGGGATTCTGATCTTCTGTCTTCTTCTTATTGGAACCCTCGGGGATGCAATCTCCAAGGTTTTTTTGCTGAATTATTTGAGACATCGGATCTATTTGTTTTTGCATGCATGTAGATTCCAAATGGAATCCTCTGTGACAATACGTGCATTTCTCCCCTTTTCTCCCCTTTTCCCCTTTTTATCCGGAGGCATCGATGAAGGGTTTTGTGTACCCTTCCTTCTTCGGATGTGCATGAGATTTTCGTTTATCTTTACCTTTATATTTCTGATATTTTTGGCTTCCATCATGCATAGTAAATTCATGCACCCTTGGGACTTTGATTGTGCCCATTTTGATGAGCTTGGTTTTCTCTTGTGTTATGGATTCAATAAAGTACTGAAGAGAAGGCATCTTCGAGTTGGCTCCAGAGGAAAATATGACACAATGGAATGTGGATACAAATACTAAGAATTCATGACCAAGCTTGGAGAGAATGGTGAGAACTATTTGTTTCTCCTCCTTCAATTTATCAACCCCGCAAGATTTGAGTTGCGATAGTAAATCCTTGAATTTTGTAAAGAAATATTGGATATTGTCAAAGCTTTTTAGATCCAATGTGAGAAGATCCACCTCCAACATGTGTCCCCTCATCTCATCCTGTTTGCAAAAGAGCCCTTCTAAGGTGGTCCAGGCTTCATTGGGATTCTTACAGGAAGATATATGAAAAGGAAATCGAGAGAAATAAGACTGCAAATTGTTCTGAGTGCCTCATCCATGTGATTTAAATACTTGGATTTTTCTATGGATGATGTTGGTTTTGTATATGTATTCAAGGTTAACCTATACAACCCTCTATTTCGGAGATGTATGGCTATTTTCTCCTTCCATTCAAAGTAGTTGTAAGGTGTAAGAATGCATTCTTTTTGGAAATCCATATTTCCGTTGTCTTCAATCTTTTGTACCTGCAAAACATTTTGGTGAAGATTTTTCTTAGCAGTCTGTCGGATCTGATACCATGTAAATGTGTTGAACCTGCACATAATAAATCTAACTAAACAATAATACACACATTTGTATAGAGAATTTGAGAAATAAGAAGAAGGAGAGAAAGAATGAAATAATTCTCATTAACCGTTATGAATAATGAATAATTTACACATGATATACTCTGTATAACTCAAAGGGTGGGCACTGGAGGAGAAAAAATGTGCCATAGTGGTGGTCTAGAGTGATCTAGACACACACCAGAAGTTACGGGAGTGAAATTCCACCTAGTCTAGTCTCTTAGGCAGTTACGAGAGTGAACTTCCACTTAGTTGAGTTAACTAGTCAACTAGTCTTCAATTAACTGACTGAACAAAGAGTAGTGCGGAGTTAACTTAGAAAATCAAGGGTAATGCACTAGTCAGGTGATGATCCCAAGGCACGTGTGCATTAGTTGGTGACGATCCAAATGTTTCATGGTGACAAGACCAATGCAACATCTAAACTCAACTCAACTAGTCAAACTGAAGTGTCAACTGAAAGAGAATATTCTCTAGGTGGAATATTCTCCCCTAAAATATAGGAGACTGAATAATGACTAATTATGACTAATAAACAAGGAAAAATCTTAGGAAAAATAAATCCTAGGTGTGTGTGAAGTAAATCCAACAATAATCATATCATGTCTTGGTGGATATCATGCACCCTATCAAATATGAATTTTGCATGCTCTTATTCATTGACAAATATGTCTTCCTTTTATTCAAGGAATAGATGTATTTCATGCTTTTCAAACAAATCTTTTGACAACATTCACTTGAAATTAATTCACTTATGGAAATTGATTTTGTGAGAAATTATTTCCTAGACCTTGTATAACTAGAATGATTTGGATTGATATAAAAAGGTCTAGTCCTAGTCCTAGACACTTTGATTATTTGCAATGTCTCCACTATTTCATCTTCCTCACTAGAAGGAATTTCCTCATCACCAGAAAGAATATAAAGAAAACATTGTTAGGAGAATGAACAAGAGAATGTTGATCACCTTGATTTGTTGCAGCTGAATTATTGATAACATGATATTCATTCCTAGGTCCATCATCATCTTCATTGATAATCTCGTTGATAAGAGGAAAATCAAACTCACTAGAAAAATGATTACCATCCTCACCAATGTCATTGGATCTTCCATGCAAATATTCACTTGAAGGAAAGTCATCATCGCCCTTAAGACTATTAATTCCATTAAGATCCTCACTTGGAGAAAAATTTCCATCATCGTCATCGGTACCTTGAAAATCCTCATTTGGAGGAAAATCATCATCAAAATTGTTCCCACCATTAACACAATCATCTTCATTGCTTTTAAAATCCCCACTTGAGGGAAATTCTTCATCATCCTCCTTAGTGCCTTGAAAATATTCATCAGTATCTTGAAAATCCTCACTTGGAGGAAAATCATCATCATCAACATTGCTGCCATTAAATTATCCACTTGGGAAAGAGTGTCCACCAATGACATAATCATCTTCACTACTTTGAAAATCCCCACTTGAGGGAAATTCTTCATCATCCTTGTTACTGCCTTGAAAATCCTCACTTGGAGGAAAATATTCATCACCCTCATCGATACCTTGCAAATCCTCACTTGGAGGAAAATTTTCATCACCAACATTGTTGCCTTTAAATTCCCCACTTGGGATAGAGTGTCCACCATTTCCATAACCATCATCACTAATTTTAAAATCCCCATTTGAGGGAAATTATTCATCATCCTCATTCATGCCTTGGAAATCCTCTCTTGGAGGAAAATTTTCATCAATACCTTCAAAATCCTCACTTGGAGGAAAACCATCATCACCAACATTGCTTCCTTTAAATTCCCCGCTTGGGAAAGAGTGTCCACCATTGCCATAATCATATTCACTACTTTTAAAATTTCCACTTGAGGGAAATTATTCATCGTATTCATTGGTGCATTGGAAATCTTCATCGATACCTTGAAAATCCTCACTTGGAGGAAAATTATCATCCCAATCTTTTAAACTCTGATCATAGTCTCCACTTCGACCTAAATTTTGATTATTTTCAATACTATTAATCACCATCATATTCCTCCTCTTTATCATTGGTGCCTTCAAAGTCCTTTGATTTAGGACTTTCTTGAGGAACATCCTGAATAACATTGGTTGCACTATGATCAAACTTATGACTAGCTAAAAAATACGATGCCTCATTTACATTACACACATTCCCATCTTATTTGCCAGTCCCAAAAGAAGAGGTATGCAAACAATTTGTTGATGCCTGAGAAATAAAATATTCTTTATTTGACGAAGCCATCACTTCTCACTAAGAACATAGAATGATACAAATGCTCACCCTCCCAATGAGAATCTTATAACTTGTAGAATGAACTTTTCCCTCCAAANAAAAAAAAAAAAAAAATAACAAAAATTCCCCCCCAAAATATTCCCTCCAAAATTTCCCCCAATTTTTTCCCTTTATTATTTCCCCTTCAAAATTAAAAAAAAACTTTACTCTTTTATTTTTTTATTTACTTGTTAATTACAATATTTTTCATATTTGTTTATTTATCCGACATTCATTAAACTTAGCGATGATCCATATAATTTTAAGTATATATCTAGACAATCTTGTTCTTTTTTATTTATCCCACATTCATTATACTTAACAATAATTTATTTCACCCTTGTTATATATACACAGTCTTGTTTTGTCTTTTTACATTGGGTGGAATATTGGGCAACATTAATTAAACAATTTGGAGCAATCTACAAGGGAGAAACATTGAGAAGACATTCGAGGAGAATGTAACATTTCATAGGTTAGTTATTTTTTACATTCTTACCATTTAACAAAAAAAGATTTATAAGATCATCTTTGAATCACATAAGATTTTTTCATGCGAAAATTATGAAAGACCCTAAATTTTTTTAGATGTTTTCTAATTTTTTTCTAAAAACATCACAATTTTTAAAAAAAATTGAGACCTTTTTCAAAGAAATTTTAATAAAATTCTTAGATTTTTTCAAAAAAAAGAAGAAAAAAGAGGAATATTTAGGTATAGTTTTTAAAAGAAATTTACACCTTTTATTGTGTTTTAGTGAAAATTTTATAGTTTTGGCCCATGGTGGCTAGTGGGCAGAATGCCCCTCCCACACAAGATCGTGATTTGGCCTACGGGGGCACTCAAGGAAATGATCGACATCGACCTAGCCCCCCCCGGCCAAGTCACGACCCACGGGCCGTGACTTGGACACCGAGGGGCAGCTCCGCTACCAAGCCTTGGGTACGCCCAGGGCTTGGTTGTAGGGGTTGGGGCGATGTCAGGCCTTGGGATTGTACCTTGTTTGTGGGGGCTTGGGCGATGTTGGGCATCGCCCCAGCCCCCACCGCAACCAAGTCATGGTAGTGTGGGTGCCACGCGACCATGCCTTGGCTGCGGTGGGAGCTAGGGAGATGCCCAACATTGCCCCAGCCCCCATAGCCAAGCCCTAAGTGCGGGACCGTGCCTTGGCCATGGGGGTAGGTGGGGCAATTCCTGACATCTCCTTAGCTCCCGTAAGCCAAGGCTTGGTCTCGGCATCGCCCTAGTGGCTCCATGGGTCAAATTGTTTTTTTTATTTTTTTTAACTTAGTTTTGATAGTCAATGTTTTTTTTTTTAATTTATTATAATGTAAAAGGCATATTTTTTTCATATAGGAAAAATGGCAGGAAAGAGATTATCTATGAATGCATCTGGATCACGACTTGCAATAATGGCATCCAAAATTGCAACTGGGACCTCCATGAATGCTAGGAAATAAATTGATAACACAACACCTGCGCTGTCAAGGGAAATGAAGAATGTTAGAGAGTGGAAATCTATGGAAGGTGAAAACAAACTGGAATATTCTTGGTTTGTTAAAGATAAGCAAGGAAACAACAAAGAAAATCTATATTTGTATTGTGCCAAGTTTGAACATGTGCAAGGAAATTATCAGGCATTGGCTTGTTACGAGATATATGTTTGGTGCCAGACACAAACATTGTTTATGCACTCGTCAAACAAGCCAAGACTTATATCAAGATTAGATTTTGTTTTAAATTGAGCAATTATAACAAGGTTGAATGTTTTACAAAATTATGTGCATCCATCTTTGATGACATTGAGAAAGGCAATGTAAGTTTTTTTTTTTTTTTTGTATCCTTTATTATTTTAAGTATCATGTTAATTTTTTAATTTTATTTAACACATAAATGTTATATTTTATTTTTACAGGATTTTGTTGAACGAATTTCACATATGTTAGTGGGGATTTACTCTATAGAGAAAAATATCATGGATGTCATCAATTATTTTCATATTGAAAAGACACAAGAAGGAAGGAAAAAGAAACAAAAAGTAACAGAGGTTGAACCTGCAAGAGTAGACAGAGAAGAACATGAAATAAGAAAGAAAAGTCCTCATTCTAGAAATCCTAAAAAAGTTACATTTGAAAGTGAGGAAACTCCAAATGAATATTTTGTTGATATTAGTCCTGTTGGCAGCCAATAAACATTTTTCATTGTCTCGTAAGCTGCCTACACCAATGTTTCACAAACATTGATTTTTCGTTGCAATTTTCAAATGAACGATGATTTTATTCTTTGCGCCTTTCCGCACGCCTATCTTCGCTAAGTCTTCACGAGTATAAGCATGAAGATTGCTCCTTTCGAGGTCACATTTCGATCATTATCTGAACTGCCAATACCTTTTGCGTCATTATGCATATTGCGCTTATCTTTTGTTGATTTTTGCATGATCGACAATATCCTTTGATCGATTTTGATACTTCGATGGATTATATAACTCAGTTTTATTGAAGACATTTAGCCTTTGGATTCGCATTTTATGATTTGCCTGAACATTGATTCTTTGAATTTCATGGGGGTCCTGATTTATCTTTTGTAATCCTTATTGTTGATCCTTATCATGGCTCTTGGCATATCAATTGTATGTAATATCGATTTGACACCTTAGTTAAAGGTTTGATTAATGCATTGGCGATAACATGATTGTGGGTTTTGAACTGCATGTCGGGCATTTGAACATTATGGTATAACACTCGCAAGCATTGGTATACTCATTGGGCATTCTTATATCAATTGTGTGATTGGATTTCATTGAATCTGCAATGCATTAGTATTTGGATTGGCTTCTTATTTGGTCTACTCAGCCTTTGGTTTCATAAGATATATGGATATTCATACATATCTTTTAATATAATGCCTATGGCTATTTTCATGACTATTGATATGTTGTTTTCATATATCGACACATTGGTTAAGATATGGATATCAGTGGTTACATTGGCGCATAGTTGGATTTGGTATTGATTGCAATTCGATTGCTGGTAGATTAAAAAATTTGGTATAACGTTGATTGCCCATGCACTTATCATTGTTTATTGGTCAACCGATTGATATAATTGTTGAGCTGTGTTACAGGGTATATTACAACTGTTAAAAGCCTGTCTCCTTACCAGGGATTAAGCTATTCCTCACCTGCCACGCTCATGCTCGCGAATATGATGGTTTCCTCAGATTCATAAATCGTACCGAGATCCCAAGCTGGTCTGAGATGGGTTCCTGTTTTACAAAACGAATTCCCAAGGATGATGATATTGCAGTTGTTCCGTCCCAAGCTGTAAACGCCAAACCTATGGTTAGGGTTATTTGGATCTGAATTATGTCCGTTTACATCACGTATTTGGATTGATTTGCAATGTAAAGGTGTTGATGTGCGTGTTGTGTGGCTAACTCCTGATGATGATGCGAGAGGAAAGAAGTTGGAATTGCTTGCTTCCATAAGACCAGATGTGAAGTTTCCCATCCTTCAGTACGGGTTCGAACCTACGACCTCAACCTATTGTGCCTTTCTGCAAATATTGAGCCGTGCGGGTCTTGATCGGTCGGCGTACGACATTATGGAGAACATTGTTAAAACCCAATGCTGCAATGTTTTAGAGTCTTTGATCAATGAATACAGAGACGAGGACATGTCTCCTAATCTTCTTGATTCATTGCTTTGGATTTATACGAAGGAAAGGCTGATTGAGGACAGCGTTGCTTTGTTTTATAGAATGATTCATGTTGGGATTATGCCCAGTATCCAAAACTGCAACATGGTTCTGAAGGTGCTCCGTGATTCGGATCGTATAGAGCAGGCCCGGAAAATATATCGACAGATGCTCGACAACGACATTTTTCCAAGTATTGTAACGTTTAATATGATGTTGGATGCTTTCTGTAAAGAGGGGAATGTGCAAGAGGCTCTGGATTTGTTGGTGGAGATGGAGGTGAAGGGATCTTCGCCTAAATCAGAATTCAGCTGTGCAAGTTAACAACGTCACATACAGAGAAGATCTGGATACCTCTCTTTATTTATATGACCTGTGAAAGTTTCTGGCATTTCTAGGTTTTCCCATCCATACTTTTATTGCTGTTTGGAGGTTTGTGCAAGTTTAGAGGCCGGATTTGCAAATTTCATGTAATAATTTGGCTTGGATATAAGCTCAAATGATCTGCAACCAGGCTGAGAGGGCGTGGTTTCCTGGACGACCTGGAGGGCATAGAGAGATTGAATTCTCCTGTGCGAACCTTGTATACTTGGCTATCTGGGTGAGTTATCTTATGGGGATCATGATTTTGATCAGTATCAATCCAGTTTCAGTAGTGATTCCTTACAGGATAATGAAATATCTCCAGCAAAGCAAATGTCACGAGGGAGAGCAGATAATGCAATCGCTCCATCTTTACTGGCAACTGGAGCTTCAAACCCCGTGGCTAATATCACAAGTGTGGATACATGCACAGAGACTCCAATATCTAAGGGTGTTTCAAGTCATATGACTGAATATGCCAGTGCAGGTGGGCCTTCTTATTCAGAGACAGTGGGTCCTATGTCTGATGGTATAATAGAAGCTCCAGGACCAATGGAAGAATTTGCAGTTACTAGTGTTAAAGTAATAAGTGAGGCTGTAGATGTGAAATTGGGTAATATGTTTGAGGTTTCAGAAACATCAATATCTCTCCCATCCATTCAGCCTAATGTTGAACCAGATCCATGTTTTAGAGATATTACATTGCAAAACATTGAATCAGAAAAAATAATGAAAAAGTAAGCCTCAAGAAAGTCGTTTCAAATTTTTCTTCAGATCTGAAAGATGGAGAGGCATATGCTGTTCTGCTAAATACCCTTGCACCAGAGTGCTGTAATCTTTCCCCTTTGGAATCCAAGGACCTCATGGAAAGGGCCAAATTGATTTTGTTGCAAGCAGAAAAAATCAATTGTGAAAGATATTTGAAGCCAAAAGACATTGTTGAGGGCTATACCAATTTGAACCTTGCTTTTGTTGCTCATATTTTCCACCAAAGGAAAGGATTATCATTGGATTCTAGCAAGATATCTATTGCAGAGACCATGAAAGATGATGAAGTCTCTAGGGAGGAAAGAGTTTTCCGCTTTTGGATGAACAGTCTTGGGACTGATACGTATATCAACAATTCCTTTGAAGATGTGAGGAATGGGTGGGTCTTACTGGAGATACTTGATAAGGTGGTACCAGGAATAGTTAATTGGAAACTTGCCAACAAGCCTCCAATAAAGATGCCTTTCAAAAAAGTGGAAAATTGCAACCAGGTTATCAGGATCGGAAAGCAGCTGAAATGATTTTGTGCAAGGAAATAAAAAGCTTATTCTTGCATTCCTGTGGCAGTTAATGTGCCAAAATATTCTTCAGCTTCTCAAGAACCTGAGGCATCATTCTAATGGTAAAGAGATAAGGAATTTCAAGAGATTATTCAAGAAGGAAAGGTATGGTATATTGGTGTTTCCAATGAAACATCTTATGAAGTATGAAGTTTGTTAATGCTGCAAACCTGGAAGGTTTACCACAGATCATCAGTATACAAAACAGTTACAGTTTGCTAGTACAGTATCATCTTGAAGATTGATCTGATAGAGGTGTACATGCCTCAAAATTCTAATGTTGGTCTATTGGCATATTCTCCATCGGTTGGTGGAGTTTTGACTGGAAAGTATACAGATCCTGATTATATAGCAGCAAAGAAAGGGAGGTTTAATCTCTTTCCAGGATACAAGCTGCTGTGCGTTTAGAGGCAAATCAATACAAGAGATTGGCTAAAGAAAACTCTTACATGTGGACAAGATAGGACCTCAGGCAAATTCGAATTGGCAATGGATATGAGGAGCAGTTGGAGGATATCTTAAGGATTTCATCTGCATTTTTAGTTACTTAGTTTAAGAGATTTTGGGATTATTCCCAGATTGTGTAAAATTGTTTACTATTATTCACAAGGAAGTTTTACCTTGTGAGAAACCTATTTAAACCTATGGTTTTGTAATAATCAGGCATCCTCAGTTGGGGAGAACAAGGATATGGAGTTCTGATTCAAACTGGAGCAGAATTGGTGTTTTGTCATAGCTTTCGCTTTTCAATATATCGACACTTTGTTCCAAGTTTTGTATATCATTTTGTTTCTGGTTTAGTATTACTTTGCTATCTAAATCAAATTCAAGTGGTATAATTTCTTATTTTTATACATACCTTGTTGCTTCCAATTTGATAAAAGACATAACAGTTAAGGATTCAGTTTATGAATGATAGCTTTGTCTTCTTTATGAATTGAATTATCATATATAAGTTTGCTGCACAATAGGTTTCCCTTTTGCACGAATTTATAATCAGAAAATTGTTATGATTTCTTTTATGTCTTGTTTGTCCTGTATCACACTTCAAGAAGCAGTGCGGCTGATCGTTTACGAGAAGCATACAGATTAACTGGTGTGAGTTTCCCTCCTCCAATCAGCTTAAGAAGCAATCATATGTAGGGCAGACTTGGAGCGTTTCCAGGTCAATTAGTATTTAGTTTATTGCTTTTATTAAGTAGTTTAATACAGATATAATTTTGATTTGTTTTAATTTCAGTTAGTTTACTTACTTGTTCATAAATCATAAAATTAAAAAAGAGTTACTTTCGCTGTCTTAGGACAACAAGCACATCAGTTTCACAGGTTTTATTCAAATCTGTAGATTGTAGATAATGCACATTTGTGAATAAATTGTAATTAAATTAGTAATTAGATAGTTGATTTGAGTTATTAGTCTTTTGTATATATAATAGTGAGAGGAGTTTGTAGTTAGTTTTAGTTTATTGAGTAGTTCATAGTTAGATTAGTGAAGTTAGTTTCTTTCTTTGTTTTATTAGTTTCTAGTTTCCTTTATTATAGTTAGTTTGCTTTATTTAGTTTAGTTATATTACTTAGCTCAGATCAATTCCCTCTTTGGTTTTCTTAGGAGACCTTAGAGCGGCCAACAGAGCCGTTAAACTCATCAGGGTGGTCCATTCCAAACGGCTTGGGTTATTTAGACAACCCCGGACCGGTTCCACTCTCCCAATTGACGGACGGTCAATTTCGCCCGTCAACAAGTCCCAATGAGGTTATCACTCGTCACAAAAAGAATAAACAAGATAAACGCAAAAAAACGATGACCGAGGATGATTCCATTCCTATTGAATATGAAGAAATCGTCGATTTAGATGAAACCCATTTAAATCATAAGAGGAAGAAAGAAAATATTGTTGATGATGAAGAAACCATCATTAGCTTTGAATATTATAATGAAAGTCCTAAAGATAGCAGAGAAATAATAACACTAGGTGATGATCTAGATGATGGTATTATGAAAACAACACAAAATGTCATTTGAAATAGATTGAGTATGATGAACTTAGTTGATGATGGCCATATGTCATTTCAATTGAATGTGAAACAAATTTATAAACCCATAGAAGGGAAAGAAAAATATCAAATTAGAAAACCACATCACTTGCATATTCACAATTTGAAAGCATTGATTAGGTACAATCCATATGCACATGTGGTTGACTACCTAGTTCTTGTTGACCCAATGGAAGTTCCTAGGAGGGATGAATTTGATAGATCAAAATGTTTTCACTACAAATATTATGTGATTGGAGGAAATCATTCTGCAGAGGCTAGAACAAGAATATCCCAATAGTCCTCTTTTTGAGACAGTCAAATGCACAATTTATGCTGGTTTAACAGATTCAGAAGAAAAGTTATTGGCATGGGATAATAATACAGATAATGAGTATAAAATTTCCATGACTTTCATTCAAAGGGTGAGATTTATCCATAATGATATTTTTGAAATATGTCGTGGGGAGAGATCAAATGTTGATACCAAGTTTTAGAAGCAATGTTGTATGGACATAAACTTCCCAATTGATGATGAAAATGCAAAAGAAAAAAATCGCAAATGAAGTGATGCATTTAGAGCTATGGATAACTATTTTCAATTGGGATTTAGAGCTGGATAGGTATGGGATTTGATAGATGATATCTTCATCCTATGGGAAAATATTAGTATAAAAAATCATAGAGTTAAGAAGTCTAAACCAGTAATATGCAACACAAGACAGGTCCTGAAATAAAAATCTACCAGAAGATATGACCATAACACGTCCGAGAACGATACACAGAGTGAAGGATGAGAAACTTATCATAGCTATATTATCACATGTAAGGTCAGGTGAATTGTCAATGGAGGAAATGTGTGATGAATTTAAAAAGTAAGTTTGTTGAGTTATTTTTATTTATGTTAGGACAAGAAACTTATTATTATTATTATTTCAGTTTAAATTTTAAGTATTTTGTTATATATATCATTATAACATTATTTATTTTTTTATTTAGTCACAAGGTGTATATGAGAATACAAGAGGAAATGGTTAAGATGTTGAATGAAGAAAGTTGGGATGATGTTAAACTCAACTATCTAGATTCAAACTCTACAACAATATTGAAACAAGTTTTTGTTGAATTCAAAAAGACATGTTGATTTATTACATTCATATTATTCGTTTGTAGGTTAATTTTTTTTTATTTTAATAGTTATAGATATATAACTATATGTTTGTTTGTTTCATTAAAGATGCCAAAGAAGAATGCAGATGGAGTACCTAAAACCTTCAAAAGTTTTATTCAAAAAACCAAGTTTGAAAGAGAAAGAAGGAGACATGTTCAAACTGTTGAACTTGATGACATCCTTGATCACTACATTTGGAATGGGCTTGACACTGTTCAATATAAAGTGATATTAGGTGATTATGAACACATTGCAAATATTGTTCCTAAAAAAAAATACTCCCTAGTTATTGTAGATATCCCTCATGGTTATAACATAATTTTTTTTGGATATGATACTGAACCTTATACTTACCAAGATTTCAATAAAGTGGTTATGAGATTTATGGAAGTCACAACATCACTATTTTGGAGATTTATGTTTTTTTCATTCAGACACACAACAAGGATTAGTACAATCAAGCTTCAAGGGAAAATAAAAGATAAGGATGCAACTTATTTGGTTAGATATTGAAAGTGTATGTTTAGGAATTAAGATTAGAAATCAATTTTGTTAATTCACAAGTTAGTTGAATTTGCACTTATTTATGTTACAGGCATAAACCTGATATTTAGATCTCCAACAGAGAACCATTTAAACATGATTTTGAGAGTATATGTCTTGAAACCTGGACAAAAGATGATTCTTATAATTCTATTATTGTCATTGTAAAGGATGGAGGGAAGCCTACTAGTTTATTGGTTTACAATGTCGTGGTTAGAAAGATAACATATGAGGAAAATGATTCGAAAGGAGAGATGGTTAACATTTATCAAAAAACAAAAGCATTAATTAATTATCTTATAGATACATTTTCAAATGAAGGAGATTGGGTTTTGGATTTGTTCTCGGGTTCATGTAAGAATTATGATCTAACATTTATGAAATCATACTTCAATCTTATATTATTTTTAATTTATGTCTTTTTACAGTATTTAACTTTATTATTTATTTTGTATTTGGTGATTAGGTACACCATTAGTGTGTTGCTTACAAAAAGCAAGCAATTGCATAGCCATTGAAAGTGACCCAATATAGTGTGGTTTTATTCAACTAAGAATTAATGCTATTCCATCTCTTCCAGATGAAATGCAAGAAGTTGGCTTGAGGAAATACAATTTTAGTGAATCAAAGGTGGCAAGAAGGTCAAAGAAACCTCAAGTACCATTAGGAGGATTGATTGGAAATGATCACTTTCGATAACTTGTGGATATCAAAGACCCAATGGAAGAGAAATGGAAGCACAAAATGATTTCAAAGAAGATGATAATGTGTCTGTTCATGAGAATGATGAATTTGAGATATATGATATTGTTGATTAGTTTTAAGATGCCCTTGAAGACGATACTCAATTTTGCAAATTTATAACTATAATGTTTTGATTTTTAGATTTTAAAATAAGAATGATTATGTATCTATTGTTGTTTTATGATGAATCTTTTTTATTCTTTTCTTTTTACTTTTATTTGTATGTGAATCACTATACTAGGGAATTTTTTATTAAATGTTGTCATTTTTTTTTACTTCAAATGTATAAAAATATGGAAAAAAATGTTAATTTCTTGACAAATTGATACAATATCATCTTGACAAATTGAGGGAATCAGTGACACTAAAGTATCATCTTGACACCAGGAATCAATGAAACCAAAGTATCATCTTAACAATTTGATACAATATCATCTTGAGAATTTGATGGAATATCATCTTGACAAATTGATACAGTGGAACAAATTTTAGGGAATGAGACTTTGTAGTTTCCTTATAAGGACCTGTGATTCTTTTTCAAAAATGAAAATTTGCTCAAATTATATTAGTGATATAATTTTTTTACATCATAGTGCACTTCAAAATCAAAGTCTGAAGTTCCAAAATACAAATTACTTTCGAAGAGGCATAAAAAAAACATAAGCCTCAATACTTTCAGTTCTAATAATATCATTCTAACAACTGGACTGATAGAGTAATATTCTGATAGGGCCCATCTCAAAAAAGAAAAAGACTCTAAACCACATATGTTAGAGTCATCACTGCTCAAAAGGTGATACTAGTGAATATAATAGATCTACTATGGACCTCCAATCCCCCTATACCAACGAACATAGGAAATATGTCCTTTTGTTTCTCCTAGTGCTTGCTTGGATAGAGTATCCGCTTCAGTGTTGAAGTGCCTGTAAACATGGTGAAAACTGATATTCTGAAAACTTTTAATGAGGGCTTGTATCCTGTTTTTCCATCCTTCAAGTACACTTACCTGGAGCCTGCCCTTACTCGAGAGCCAGTTGATGATCACCCTGGAATCTCCCATAACCCGGAGATTGTGATAAGGCACTAAATCTGCAATCACAAGGGTGGCCCAAGCAACAATTAATTCTTCCCTAGAATTTGATCCACTTCCACAGTTAAACATCCATCTAATAATGGTGGACTCTTGAGCTTTAATAATGCCACCCACCCCAACAAGAGCTCCATTGGCCTGTGATTCCCCATAAAACCACACAAAAGAATCACCCGACTGATATGATATTAAGACAAATTTTGGAGGTTTATCTTTCACAGGACCTGAGGAAACTTTTTGCATAGCCATGGCTTTAGTATAAACTGCTTGGATCGATGGCTTGTTGTTTTCAAACAAATCTTTATTCCGCTCGATCCATAAAAAGAAACACAGGTGAGTAGCTAATGGGATAGAACACAGTTTTCCCTCAAAACAAGACTTAAAGCATTCTGCTCCCACCCAAGTATTCTTATTGTTCACCAGCAAATTCACTCGGTCCCACACTACAACAGGAAAGGGGCAAGTAATGAAAAGGTGTGGAATAGTTTCATTTTCAGTCTTACACAGAACACAACGACTAGGACCAACCCATCCTCTCGCTTGCAGTGACTGCCAGGTCAGGATCCTGCCTTCCACAACAAGCCAAACAAATAATTTTATCTTAAGCTGTATATGTGAATGCCAAATAGAGAGCTGCCATCGATCAATCCTCTTCAAACATTTTGTAGTGACAATACAACGATAAATATTTTTAACCGAAGGTATGCCAGATTTGTCCCCCCCTATCCATATCAAAGTATCTACTTTATCCTGTAAGATAATCCCCGAATCAATAAGAGCCTTTCTGAAATGGTCCCACTTAGTAGCCAGATTTCCCATGAGTTTCAAATCAATGCTTGTTAACCAATAATCGCTAAGAAGAAGGTTGTTCGACAGTTTCCTAACCTGTGCCAGAGCGTGATAATGATTCTGATTAAGCATTAACACCAAAGGCTGGGATAAGAAAGAAATATTTTCCAAGCCTATGATCCTATTGATACCAATGGAGATAAGTTGGCTCGAGCCCGACTCCCAACATAACCAGTGGAGTATCAAATGCATCGAACCAATTAAACCTCGCTGGATCTTTGAAATTTCTTTCTGATAAAGGGTAGGTGACCTTAACCATTGAGTAACCGTCATATGGATCAGATACTTATCCTTGATAATCCTATGCCAAATACCTTCACTGGTGATCACCCTCCATAGTGAGTGTGTCGCTAGTGCTTTACTGAAATCGAAAATGTTTAGGAACCCCCAACCCCCAAATTCTTTTGGCACAACCAACTTTTCCCACTTGCAAAGATCAATAGAGAAGGTATCCATATTCTTTTGCCACAAGAAATTGTACATAATTTTTCTAATAGAGTTTAAAAATGATCTAGGGATTGATGCAAGGGACATCCAATATACATAATGAGATTCCAGCATAGCTTTTAAAAGAGTGTATCTTCCTCCTCAGGGAAAGCCAACGATAGCACCAATTGTTTATTTTCTTTTCCATTTTCTTTAAAAGCCAACACCAGTCACAAGCCCGATACATACCAGTTTTAAGATAGTAACCAAGATATTTGAACCCTGCATCTAAATCCTCGAAATTGAAAGGAAAAAGAGATTTGAAAGGTCTCGTATTTTCTTCTGAAAGTCCTTCCTGAAGCACTGTAGATTTAGAAATATTTATCATCAAACCAGAAGCTGAACAAAAAGATTTAAGCAGTTTGTCAATCTCCCACCATTCCTGTGCACTGGCCTTCGACATAATAACTACATCATCAACAAATAACACATGTAGTATTTTTATAGTTCTAGAAACTTTCACACTCGATAACTTCCCTTCTAGTTTTTTTTCTTTTAATAACAGAGTTAATCCCCCCATTACTAAGATGAACAATAATAGGGAGAGTGGGCATCCCTGTCTGAGCCCCCGACCACTTTTAAAGAAAGTCGTTGGTTCCCTATTTATCAACACATAGAAAGAGGTAGACGTAACACAACTCATTATCCAATCTGTCATTTCAAGGCCCAAGCCAATCTGAATAAGTATCATCCTCAGAAAGTCCCAACTAATACAGTCATAAGCTTTCTTCAAATCAAGATTTAGTACTATAGCCTTTGATTTTTTCTTCTTTATACTATGGAGACACTCGTGTACAGTGCCTATGGCATCCTGTATTCATCTGCCTTGAAGAAAACCTAATTGTTCTCCAGAGATTGATCTAGACAAAATCGGCTTGATCTGATTTGCAATAACTTTTGATATAATTTTATAACATAAATTACAGAGTGAAATAGGCCTAAAGTCTCCGAAACACTGAGGCTTGTTTACTTTTGGTATCAAGGCAATGAAAGTGGCATTTAAACCTCCCGATAGTTTACCGCTTAATCTAGCTTCTTCAACTATCTCTAAAAGGTCTCTCCCAACTAGTTCAAAGAAGTGGCTAAAAAACTCTACTGTCCAACCATCTTGTCATTTTTAAACTTTTTTAATATCTGCTCTAACTCCTCCAATTTAATTGGCGCATAGAGAGTACGTGCGGGCTTGTCATTTTTAAACTTTTTTAATATCTGCTCTAACTCCTCCAATTTAATTGGCGCATAGAGAGTACGTGCCTAATATTCAGTAACCATTTTTTTAAATAAAAGAACGACCCTGATCACTTCTTAAATTAATAGTTTCTAGTGAAAAGTAAGGGATTAAAAAGGTTGTTGGTGAGTCATCTCCAATAAATCCATAATTTTGTGAAAAACAAGAATAATTAACAAGGTTCTTGCTTGGTCACCTATTATTGAAAAAGGCAATGGGAATATTAAAATTGATAATATAATACAATTTTTTAAATTTTTTATTAAAAGAGAATAAAGTTGTTGATGAGTGATTTATCATTCAATAAGATATTAATGTTTTATTAATTTTTGACAATATAAAAATTAAAATATAAAAAGATTAAATGTTTTAGAATTTTGATTTTTTTCATTTTGTTATTAATAGAATTTAGTTAAACTATCCTTGTTGAAATTGTTATTTTTGATTGATGTGATTGGTGTTTTTAATATAAAAATTGATTAATCATGAAATATTTTTAACACCAACAATGTTAACATTTAAATTTATAATATCATCAATTCAAAATTATTTAAGCTACTTGGACTGAGTTTGGGGCCGAGCGTGTAGCCAAGAGGGAGAGGGAGCAAGGCCGCAACCTCCCCTGTTCAAACCAACTCCAGCTGTGTGGCCGTGAGCATCCACAACCATACCTACAACCACAGATCTATCTACAACAAGGGTCAAGTGATTAGATCCGTGAGGAGGCCGAAACTCAGAGCCATTGGCTCAAATCTGCCCAGATCCAAGAAAAAATTCTCTGTGGATGAAATTGCCAGTGGTAATGGAAAGAAACGCGTGAGGAGCGAGAGGGCGAGTGGAGAGTGACAACGAGCAGGGGTCCCCTAGCCATGGACGCTGGTGGGGGATCCGTCCCCACCTCTCCCCCTTTGCCAGAGATTGATGCCTTTAGGAAACTGGTGGCCGAGGCTTCCAAAAGATTGCCGTCAGCAGCACAACAGAAGTTTGTCAAGAAACTGGAATGCATCCCAAGCGTAGAACTGCCTTTAGAAGAAACTTGCAGGTCGACAGTCAATCTGGCAGATAGAGGTCTTATCGAGCAATTTACCGGGCTATGGCCCTCTCCCAAATCCGTCGAAGCCTGGGTGCAGAGGAACTGGAGCCCGCTCATCTTAGAAGGGATAAAGAGTCACTTCGTAGGGAAAGGTTACTTTGTGTTCATCTTTGAAAACCTTGAAGACAAAAACCTCATTTTCAGAAACGACCCATATTTCATGGGACCCCAGGGGCTATATCTGAACAAATGGACCCCGGATTTCGATCCAGCTCAGGACGTGCCATCTGCTGTTCCAGTGTGGGTTCGCCTACCACATCTTCCTTTGCACTGCTGGAACCAAAAATCACTGCATGCAATCGGCAACAAGCTCGGAAGGTACATTGATCAAGCACCAAGGAAAGATCAATACTCATGCGCTCGGATCTGCGTGGAGGTGGATTTGGAAGTGGGATTACCAGAGGCAATCAAACTTACAGCGGCAGACTGGACGCATATCCAGGAGCTAGACTATGAACAATTACCTTTCAAATGTCGGCACTGTCATGGATATGGCCACTTAGTAAGGCACTGCAAAAAAAAGAATGCAGAGGAGAGTGAGAATGCAAGAACAAACCAGTGGATCACAGTTCAGAAAACAGGGACAGCAAGATCTAGAAACAAAGGAACAACGAAGAGTGACAATCATGGGCAACTGGAACAAGAGCAACCTGACGGGGACCCCAAACCCACGCCGCATCCAACAACGCAAGAAGAAAAGCCCAGTAAGGAAACAGAAGAACCAGATATAATTATGGAAAGCACGGTACACCCAAAATCCCCCCCAAAAAGAAAAGACACCGGGGAATAAGGGCAAACGACAGGATCCCTGGAGGTAGCCCCCTCACCCTCATATGCAGACATAGCCAAAAAGAAAATAATGGAACCAGTAAGCTCCTCCGAGGATGAGATCTTAGAAAGACCAGCCAAAAGAGCAGGAAGGAAGTCCCGTAAAGAAGCTAGGGAGGAAGAGGCAGAAAGACAAAAGACCCAAGGAAGCCAACCCACCATAGAAATGTCAATCGACAGAAATACAAGGATAAGGTCTCAAAAAGGAGGAGGTTCATCCACCCCCACCAGTAAGTAATGAAAATCGTCTCTTGGAACTGTAGAGGTCTGGGGAACTCGACGAAAATTGAAGCAGTTAAGGATATGATGAAAATGGAACCAACAAACATTCTCATGCTCCAAGAGACAAAAATTGAAGGGGAAGCCCTTCTAGAGATCAACAAAAACAAATGGCAGAAGAACGCAGGGAAAGTAATCAGTGCAAGGGGATCCTCTGGAGGAATAGCAACACTATGGAAGGAAGATCAGTTCAGCCTCATCAACTCCTTCAACACTCAGCATTGGAGCTATACTAAACTGAAGCATACAATAAGTAAGTTAACCATTGCATTATTCAATCTTTATGTACCAACTCTGCACTCCGAAAAGAAAGACTGTTGGAAAACCTTAATTGAGTATTTAGAACTAATTTCCCCGAACAATATAATCATTGCTGGAGACCTCAACCTAGTAATAAATGGAAAAGAAAAGAGGGGAGGAAGGATCAGTAAGGACCAACAGATTCATGTAGTAGAAGATATGATATAGCAGTGGGACCTAATGGATTTTAAACCACGCAAAGGGCTCTACACCTGGACCGATAATAGGACAAGGGAGGAACACATTTCTGCCAGACTGGACAGATTCTTGGTTCAAAGCACTTTGCTGTTGGAAAGGAAGCTAATCTCCACAACCATCCTTCCCAAGCTTACCTCGGACTACAAACCCATTCTGCTTTCGCTAGAGGATGAAGAAATTTTAGGCCCAATCCCATTTAGATTCATCCCTTTGTGGAAAGAAAAGAGTGGTTTCTATGAGACAGTCTGAATGGCATGGGCCACCACAGTAATTGGGTCTCCCCACTTTGTCTGGGAACAAAAACTCAAAATAACAAAAATAGCCCTCAAGGAATGGAGTAAAAGACCGGAAAGTAATCTCAACACCCAAAGAAAGGAGCTAGTGCAGCAGTTGGGAAAGCTGCAAAGAAAAATGGAAATAAAAGAAATTGTTAACTCAGATCTGGAAAAGGAGCAAGCAATCCAAAGTAAAACTTACCATTCCTTCATAATCGAAGAAGAATATTGGAGATTAAAATCCCGCTACTTATGGTTGGAATCCGGGGACAGAAACACATCTTACTTCCACCGCCAATTCAAAGCCCGGCTCTCCAGGAACCACATCTCTGAAATCACATCCAATGAGGGGGAGATTTGCAAAGGAATAGATCAAATAAAGGCTGCTGCTATCTCACACTTTCACCATCTTTACAGCAAAGAGAATGATGATAACGAAGAAGGCAGCTAGGAATTCCTCAAGAACATCCCAGCTCTGGTTACAAAAGAAGACAACACAACACTTTTGAGCCAAACCAACAAAGAAGAAATCTGCAAAATCATCTGGTCCATGGCCCCTGACAAAGCTCCAGGGCCAGACGGGTTCACTATTCATTTTTATAGGATATGTTGGAATATAATCA
>ML793717.1:160400-170698 GCA_009831015.1 Picea engelmannii
CTGCAAAGACTAAGACACACTCTCCAGGACTTCACCTCCTTCCACTGCTACCATATACTTAGGGACTTAAACAAAGAAGCAGATGCTTTAGCCAATAAAGGTTGCCTCCTAGCCCAAGGAGATCTATGCATAAATGACGGAGATCCAATAAAAATCGGTATCCCATGAAAAGGACAACAACGTGTAAAAATAGTAGATGGCTGTGCAAAGGAGGGCTGAAACATATGCTGAAACACAGTGCTAGAACAGATGCTGAAGCACCGTGATAGAACAGATGCTGAAACGCAGTGATGGAACATATGCTGAAACAATGATGTAATGCTGAAACACAGATGCTGGAACAGATGCTGGAACAGATGCTGAAACACAGCGCTGGAACATATGCCGAAACAGTGCTGCAATGCTGAAACACAGTGCTGGAACATATGCTGAAACAGTGCTGGAACATATGCTGAAACACCGCTGTAACAAATGCTGAAATAGTGCTGAGACATATGCTGAAACAGTGCTGAGTCTTATGCTGAAACAGTGACTGGAGTTTCGGCACTTAAATTTAATCCAGTTCTTTTAGAAGTCGTTCAGTTCACTAGTCTATAGCTATAGAAGTAGAATGGTTCAGGAAGTCAGACCCGAAGAAATTCGAGGCCATTTTGTAATCAGATCTGTGGTTAGTCCACCCCATTAATATAATCTATAACCGTTTATGTTAAAAATAAATAAATAAATTATTTAAGCTAAATTTTAAATAAAAAAAAATAAATTAATTTCCTACTTATTTCCCTTCCTATTTGGATCTTTTGGAAAAAGATATTTTCCTTGTATGTTTAGACTACTACTCAAAATATAATATGTTATAAGTTTTTTTTTTCTTTTCATTTTACATATAAATAATTCTTTATTTATAATATATATATATATATATATATATATACTCTCCTAAGTCTCCTCCTTTTCAATTGCAACAAGCCTGGGATCGGCAACAAATAACTTCAGCTAGCTTATGGTTCACATTATTGCTCTGAAAAGAAAAAAGACATAAGTCATCTTCATATACATGGAGACTTTTTGCTCACCATAAATGGGATGAATGGAGATTTTATTCTGCAAAACTAAACTCTTTGGCCTCTGTTTTCTAAGATAACAAGAATTACAAGCACTTTTTCACATATTGAGTTTTCTCATGTTTACAAGCAACAAAACCAGAATACAGAAAAACTCTCAAAAATTGGACTGGAAATTTCATGCTAAATATGAATAATAATGTAATAGAATCATTATAATGATCCATAAATTGCTAATATGTAGAGACTAAAACAAACCATTTATGAGGGAATTTTGTGATTCCATAAAATTTTTTTGAGCTTTTTCTCGGACTTCTTATCCTTCAGGAATAACAACTATTATAGTCCTTTTTGAATCTTCTTGTATCTTTTTATGGAGTAATTTTGAGGAGTTGAAGCCACTTGAATGTCACGGGTATGTAATTTTGTTTCTTCTTAATAATAAAATTATATATATATATATATATATATATATATATATATATATATATATAATTTTTATTGATTTTGGAGTATGGTTTAAAATTGTTTTTTATTGGTCATGAACTTGTTTTTTTTAAATACAAGGAAACAAGTTAACAACCCAAGATTTAAAGGCATGTGATAGGAGTGAAAGTCTACCTTTACTTATCAGGTTATTTTGGGGTGATCATATTTTGTTTGTACATGATGTTATAATTACGATGTTATAATTACAGGTTGAAGTCTTGAGATTATATTAATTAAAACTAGGCTAATAATTTTAGATATTATAATTTTTTTTATTTAAAAAAAACAATTTTTTATAATAAATTAAAACATTACTTAATTCTATAATATATTATTTTATAAATTATTGATTTTATTAATTTTTTATTAATGTATAGATGAATATCACAACCTTAACAAATATATATAAAAAATATGAACATAATGAGAAATGATCATATAAAGCAAATATAAGAAGCAAATATATATAGAAAATATAAACATGATGAGAAATACTCATAAAAGGCAAATATAGGAAGGTGTATATGTAATGAATTATAGTGAGATAAAGAGAGCATAGTGTGCAAGAACTAACCCAAAGTGAAAATTTGGATGACACATGGTTACAAAGAAAACATGGATAATGCATGGTTATAAAATAAATGTAAATGTTATATTTATTTAAACAAAGTTTATGTTATAATTAAATTAGAAATTGTTGTAGAAGACTTTACATTGAATATCATTCACAAAATATATAAATGTTATATTTATTTGAGCAAATTTTATGTAAATTAGAAATTGTTGTTAATGGATGTACATTAATATCATTTACAAAATACAAAATAATATTTCAAATTTTTAATTAAATATTAATTTTTTTGTGAATTAACCAAATATAATAAACTATAATAATAAGTATCATTCTCTAACATTTCTACCCATATTTATATTTCCTAAAATTCTCTTTATAATTCAATAAATTTAATAGAAGTTAAATAAATCTTTTTGATAAATTAGCTCATGATAATAAGCACAATTATCTAACCTTTCAACCATACTTATATTTCCTAAATTTCTCTTTATATTTTAATAAAAGTTGTCAACGATGAAAAACAAAGAATGACCTAAGATAAGAGTATAGTCAATGTCTATCTTAATAATTAGTATATATGGTTATTTTCAATGATAGTGACCTAAAGTAAGAGTATTTTAATATATTTGGTTATAATATTAATTATTTTTTTATAATTTATTTTAAATATCTTGAAGCTTGAGTAGTTAGTTAAGAGGAATGATGATAATAGTTAAATAATTTTTTTTGGTTTTTTTTAATATTTTTTTTTTTGTTTGTTAATTGGTTGGACCTTCTTGGCATCGGGATTAATCTTTGGCTTGAGAAACCGCGACTCAATGGCATCTAAGCCATCAAAATCACCCGGGGATCGCACCTAGCCTGAGCCACACCAACCCTTAACATGGTTGGATTTTTTGTCCCCGCAGGTTTCGAACCGATGACTTTTCAACACGGAGTGGCTTAACAACACACTCCGTCACCCACTGTCCTACACCTCGGGGACAGTTTTTCTTAATTTATTATTATAGAATTAAATTAGATAATTTTTGTCAAAATTACAATTTAGAATTAATGAAATTACTACTTTTAAGACAAAAATGGATTCAAAATTCTCAAATATTCTTATTACAACTACATTATGTAATGCTAATAATTGATTTATGTAATTCTATAGATCCAAAATGATTCTTGCTGGATTTTAACAAAAAATGCTAGTACCTTTTTCCATTATTTTGAGAAACTCGAAAAAACCAATTTACAAGGCATTTAGATTATAACTTTCTTATCAAAACTCAATTCTCTTAAAACTTATAGTGTGTTTAAAAAGTAAAATTACAAGTAGACAAACTCAATTCTTTTAAAGTAATTTTTTTTTTTTTTAATTTAATAAAATTTTTATTACAAATTATAAAATTCTTTTTTAAAACCAATACAAAATTTTTGTGACAATTTATAAATCTATCTAATTAAATCTTTATTCTGATTTTTTTTTAATCTAACTTATATTACTTTACCTTTTATTTGAACCCAAGAAAAATCTACTTATTAACTCAATTCACATAAAACACATCAACTATCATAAGTAAACAAAACGTGGTGGTGAGAGTTTCGTAATTAATCGTAAGAACATAAATAAACAAAACGTGGCAGGTGAGAGTTTCGAAATTAATTGTAAGCGAATCCAACGTGATGACGGAGGGCAAAATTCATGATCCTAATGCAAATAATAATTTAAAGATGTCATTAATTACTAAAAACTCTAGTGCCCATCGTCATAAGTGAGAGAGTTACTTTATGCTCACATAATAATAATAATAATAATAATGTAATCATAAAGATATGAAGACTAACACATTGAAGTGATTTCAATTAAGGAAAAAATAAAGATATGAAAATTACTCAAGATTATTTATCATAGGATATCGAATCTCTTTTTAAAATTCTTTGAGGTCGGGGGAACACTGAAATGTGGTATAACCTACAATTGCAAAATGGGGGGGCGTGGTAACCACTATACGCCACCTTTGCTTCCTGAATTTACCAGTCGCTCACACCAACCATCCTTCCCTCCATCCATCGCCCATCGATCCACTGCTCCATCCATGCATCGATCCGCCAGCCGGGTGACTGTTCAATCGCATCCCGCCATCCGGGCAACGCCACCCTTGAACTAGTTCATTTACCATCTGGATAGGTCACGTTCACACTCTCTATTATCTTTATACGCCACCTCACCCATCGGATGGATGAGCGACTTCGTTCCTTTTCAATAGCGAATTGACCATTTTGATCAACAAGGGTGCGGTAAGATTCATTATATATGAGATTGTCCAGAGCGGGACAAATATCCTCTGGCGGTCAGTCCTTCTCCCTGCTCTCGGCTTATTTATCATAGGGTATCGAATCTCTTTTTAAAATTCTTTTTTACTTACATAAGTAAAAAATCAACAATCAAGTTATATATATAGAGGTTGTTGTGGAGATCGAATAAACATTAAGAAAATAATTATCATTATTTTTTTTTTAACATAAACAAAGAAAAAATATATATTAAAAAGGTTGCATGAAATACATAGAGCTTACATAGCATATCTAGATGTTAAAAGGTTCCAAATTTTTTCTCCCAATACACTTCATACAAGAGTTGGGGGTGTGCCATAGAAGGATTTTTTTTTATTTACTCTTCACTAAATTTAATTTTACAGAGTAAATTCTACAAAAACTGCTTAAAACATAAACAAAATAATACTGCATTTACTCAAGAAGGGTTGGGCACGTCCTGGTCATTGAATTCCCCCTCTTCTAGTTGTTGCGGAGGGACATTTAGATCCAAAGCCAGAGTCATAGGCCCCAATGAAGAGGCTTCATCAGAGATGACTAGAGGAGAAGCTGAAGGAGATGCAGGTCCCACGTTGAATTGTAGTCCTTCAAGTTGCTTCCTGAGGGATTCACATTCATCTCTTGTCCATTGTTGGTCATTTCTTTGTTGTATAGTAATTTCCATAATAGATAAAACATGTGTTAAGAGTCCTTTGAGCTGAATTTGCAGAGTTTGAATAGTATTAACCAGATCATCATGGTCCTCTATTGTGATTATCCATCTTCCTCTCTGGTTGCGTCACATTATCTCAAAAATGTAAGCTTGTTCTGAAAGTAGAAGGATGAAGCGAACGCCTTGGAAGGTGGAGAAGACGTCTTCCCGAGCAAGCAGGGAATTACACATATTAGTCGCTTTGAGCACGAGGGTGGCAAGAAAATGAAGATTATCCATCGCTTGTGTGAAGTACATGGGTCAATTTTCCATAATGGTGAAAGGATGTGTGAATGAGCTAGCACAAACGTTTCTATAGGCAAGATCAAGACCATTGTTTCCCAGAGTGGAAGCAGAGTATGAAGGTGATGACGAAGCACACATACGCAATGGGATCCATGTCCAAATACATGCCCAGAAGGCGAAGAACGCAAGGGGCAGGCAACTTAGGGGACTTCCACACCGAAAGGAAGTTAAAGAGGAGGGGATGTTGAAGAACGAGGCATGACTTGGGGCATGGCGTGATGAGGCGAGTTCACGAGGAGGGGAAGTACGAGGAAAGAGGGTCATTAAACAAGTGCCAGGGTGGAGGTGTGAGATGGCCCCACACCACGAGGCAAGGATGGGAAATGAGTTTGAAGCAAGCATCAACGGATAGGGATAAGGGTCTGATGATTATTAACCGAGAGAGAACCTGACTCTTTAGCGATGGATAGGTTTGCTTTCTTGTCAGTGTCTTTATTGTTGTTCCTAAAGACATGAAAATAATTTAGGTTATGGAAGGAATGCGAGACTAAATTAATACATAGATAAATGGCTCTAAGATGAGTATTGGATGGGTGAATTCCTTTTCGGGAATGGCTGATAATTAATTTGGAATTGTCAAGAACTGAGAGAGTGTGGATGTTGTTCTCTTTGGAAAGAAGAAGACCTTGTAACAAAGCATAAGATTCTACTTGGTTATTTGTAGTTATTCCCAAACTCCAATGGAAGGAGAGGACTTTGTTTCCTCATGGGAAAATAATAACCCCTCCTACTCCTGCCAACTCGGGGTTGCCTTTAGAAGCGCCATCAAAGAAGAGAGTGTGTCTTGTTTGATTGTTACACCAATGGAAGAACTCAAACTCGAAATGAAGCTGCCAGGAAGGTCTAGGAAAATAAGGGGAGAAATAAGGAGAAGGGGGACAAAGAGGAAGAAAGAGTTCAACCATAAGGATTCATCATCAACGAGGGAGAGGAGATGGAGAGGTTTAGACTTGGAGAGGAAGAACTCAACGAAGAAGGCCAGGGATGTTTTGCCTACTAATTCAGGAAGAGGACGAAGGTTGGAGAAGATAGCTCGATTGCGGGAAAGCCAATTTTTCTAGCAGATATACTTGGGGAGGGCCATGAAAAGAGATTTGAAAAGGGGGTTTTTAAGGATAGAAACTCTATAGGAAGTTTGCCAACGATTGAAAAATATTTTGGGTTGATATGGCCATATTATTTTGTGATGAAGATTTTGGAGAGAGACCTTGCAAACTTCTTTTACAAAGGGAAAATGAAGGAAGATGTGTTGAGAAGTTTCCAGTGCACTACAACACGATTCACATATGAAATGCCCATTTATGTTTCTTTTGATAAGATTTTCCCTAGCGAGTAGCTTGTCATGGGAAACAAGCCAACTAAGGATATTTACCTTAGGAGGATTGTCAATATTCCAAATGTTTTTCTAGATCGGCTCTTGTGGATGAAGACCTGCTTGAGTTAAAAGGAAGTTATAGCCTTGCTTTACAGAGTACTCCCACTTACCCCAACCTATTTTGTCTTTAAAAAGGATTTGAATGGGAGCACAACCATGCAAAAGGAGTTTTAAAAGTTGAGCCTCATCTTGGAAAAACGTTGGAACATTCTCAAGTTTCTAGCCAATCCATTGCCCTGATTCACTACTCCAATCAGAGATGTTAAATAGTGATTTAAAGCCTTGCGAATTCAACTAAGTGAGAAAAGGACGAAGCTGATCATGATGCTAGATTGGTGGGTTCCCCATGATGCTATCCAACCCGATTAGAATTCGTTTTCCATTTACTGGTATCCAAGTGACATGACTTTGAACAAGAGGGATGGAAGCTGAAAGAAGTTTCCAAATGGGAGAGGCTCTCTCAGTGGTGTGTTGAGAGTCTAAACACCTGAGTATGTCTCCTACTAATTTTTCTTTTCAGCATAACTGTTTTCCACCATTCTAAATTTCCAGTGATTAATCTCCATAAAATTTTTGAACCAAGTTCCAAGTTGCAAATATCTGGATCTTTGATTCCCATTTCGCCATTCACTTTAGGAGTTTTGACAATTTTCCAATTAACAAGATGGAACTTTTTAGTGTCATTCTTTCCCCCTTCCCAGAGAAAGTGCCTCAAGTGCCCGGAGATGGATTTTTTAATATTTTGAGGGGCAAGAAGGGCAGAGAATTGAAAGATAGGAAGAGAAGAACATAAATATTTTAGAAGGATAACACGACCTGCAGGGTTGATCCATATTGATCCCCACTGAGTAAATTTGATCCTAATTTTATCCATAATTTGATTCAATGTGGAACTGGGAAGGGATTTGAGACAAATGGGAATGCCAAGATATTTGAAAGTTTTCCATTTTTCAATGAAGGGTAAACACAAAAAGTTGGCGATGGATAGGGATGCTCTTGGAGAGGTGTTCCGAGTGTAGATTTTGGATTTGGGACTACTGATGAGTCCCCCTAAGGCATGAGTGAAGTTGTCCAGAGCCATTTCAAACCTTTTGTCTATGGTGATAGAAGCCCCACCAATTAGGAGGGTGTCATAAACAAATTGCGAATGATTTATTCTTCTTGCATCACGTGTTATTTTAATACCTGGTATTTCTTTGCAAAGACGATCTCTTTCCATTTGCCTTCCTAGGGATTCTTCCATTAAGATGTAGAGGAGGGGGGATAAATGGAATCCTTGTCGCAATTCTCTAGAGCTCTTGAAGAACTTAGTAGGCCTACCATTTATCAACGGGGAAATCTAGGGATTTGAGATACATGCTAAAATCCATGAGAGTATTTCCAGGTTGAATCTAAACCTTGTTAACATGACAAATAAGAAGCTATGTATGACCCTATAAAAAGAGTTTTCCATATCTATTTTAATAATCATACCTTAATCCCCATGCTCCCTGCTTGAATGAATTGCTTCATGAACCAGGATGATGTTATCAATCATTTTCCTTTTCTCAACAAAACTACTTTGATTGGGGGAGATGAGTTTGTGAAGAAGCGGTTTGAGACGATTTGCTAGGATTTTAGAGATAAGTTTGTAGGAGACATTACAGAGGGAAATTGGTCTGAATATGGAAAAAGAGGAGGGGTTATATTCCTTAGGGATGAGAGCAAGAAATGTGGAGTTAGTATTGGCAAGAATTTTTGCAGATTTCTGAACATATTGTATCATTTGCAGGAGGTCTGTCTTGATTATGTGCCAACACTTTTGAAAGAAGCGTGCATTGAAACCATCAGGGCCTGGAGCTTTGTCTGGATGCAATTGAAAGAGGGCCTCATGAAGTTGTTTTTTCGAGACTTCTTGATTCATCTTATTGTTGTCTTCTTTCTCAATTATTGTCGGAATGTTGTTTAGCAAGCCTTCTTGGATATTGAGATCAACCTTTCCTTCCTCAGTTAGAAGGTTTTCAAAGTGTCTTTTTGCTTGCTCCTGAATTTGAAGGAAATCATTTGTTTCAGCCCCGTCCTCTCTAGTGATCTCAGTTACTTTGTTTCTCCAGAGTCTGGCTTTGGCTTGTCTTTGGAAAAATTTGGTGTTTCGATCCCTTGATTTAAGCTGTAGAATTCTTGATTTGAGCCTCCATGGTTCTTCCTATGAATGCAAAACTGTTTGACACTCAATAAAATTTTGATGTTCCTCAATAAGGAGAGAATGGGTGATAACTTCATTTTCCATTTTTCTTTTGGTTTCTTCCATTGCTCTATTTGTCTTATTTTTGATATCCAAGTCTTTTTCTTTTTTGAATTTAGCCCATTCTTTGAGGGAATTTTTAGTTCTTTTGAGTTTTTGTTCCCAAATGAAATTTGTGGAGCCCCTTATCCAATAGTTCCAAGAAGAACAAACAATCTCAAAGAAGGAAGGGTCCAAGATCCATAGAGGATTGAATCTGAAAGGGATGGAACCAAAGTTTTCTGAGGAGAAGAGACAAAGGGAAATGGGACAATGATTAGAGACAGACCAAGGGAGAATAAAGGAGGAGGGGGACATGGTGACATCAAGAAAAGAAGTACCGAGAAGGAAGTGATCGAGGCAGGTGGCGATATGACCCGATCCCACACATCTATTTGACCAAGTAAATCGACCATTGGAGGGTTTAATTTCCATGAGATTGAAAGTGGAAATAAGGTCATCTAAGTACTATCTTGTGGGGTCCCTAACGAGAGAGCCACCTTTTTTATCTTTTGGATGGAGGGTGGTGTTGAAATCACCCGCAAAAATAAGATCTTTATGTTCAAAGTGATCACATAGATCTTTCAAGGAGTTATAACATTCTATTTTTTCATGGTAGATGGAAGGCATGTACACATTAAAAATTGAGAAGGTCTTACCCGTAGGATGGTGGAGCAGAGTTGCTTGGATCCAGTGGGTTGTGGAATGCCAGCTTTGCACGCTGAAAATTATTGGATTCCAAAGAGTACAGATGCCTCCCAAGGCTCCTCTCGAGCTTACTTCTACTCCTTTTCATGCACGCTAGATGTAATTTATTTCTTGGAGGATGTCAACATCCTTCAGTTTTGTCTCCTGGAGCAGAAGGACTTGTGGGATTTCTGACTTAACTAGGTCATGAATCAACGAGAGCTTGTGACAGCTCCCTAGTCCCTTGCAATTCCATGAGGTGAATTTTATCATTTAGAAGACTTGGAGTTTCCCCCTTTGTGGGGGTTGGGTCCACTCTCATTTCTTGTATTTCTTGTTTCTTTCAGTTGGTGTGTGGATCTAAAGTTGTATGCTTTCCCAGTTTGATCTCTTTTTTGGCTATTGCTTCACATTTTTTTAGGTTGGAATTTCGTCCTACTTTCCTGATTGGGGAGGGGTGGGAGTTTGAATCTGAACCCTTCTATGATCTTTCCTTGATTTATCCATCCTCAGGTTGGGAGGGGAGAAGC
>ML793717.1:170737-186755 GCA_009831015.1 Picea engelmannii
AAGAAAGAATAGGAGGAGGGATGTACTGAGAATGATTAGAAGGGGGTTCTTCAAGGACTAATTCATGGTTTTCACACGGGGTGATCGGAGGGGAGAATCATGGCCTTGGGTAGGTTCAGAAGAAGAGGAGGAGGGAGAAGATGAAGGGGCTTTGGGTGGATTTTCTTCTCGCGGAGATTGTTTTTTCCTTTTTGGTTGTTGCCATTGCTCTGTCTCGTCAGGAGGGGATTTTGGACATTTTTTAGCGAAATGTCCATACTCATGACACACTTTTCATTTAAAGGGTAAATGTTCATAGTCAACTTGTTGCAGATAGGTCAAGTTGTCGAGAGTGAGGTTTACAACTTTTGGCAGTCCTTTTTCTAGGTTGACGTCAACACAAATTTTGGCACAGGCTTGGTGACCATCCTTTGGTTCGTCTATGTCTATGAATTTTCCTAGGGTGTTGCCTATGTTGCAAATCATTTCATCATTCCAACAATGAAGGGGAAGGAAGGAAAGATGGATCTAAATGGGAACGACATTGGGAATGTCATTTTCTGGGCTGAAATATGAAGTCCAACTATTTAGGTACATACCTCTTGAACCCATGAAATATGGACCGCTTCTGAATATGAGATCCCGATATGATTTTTCTTTGAATAGAAAAGAAAAAAAAACCCTTCCACATAGAAAATAAGAGAGGTGACCTTTCAAATGGGGCTTCCATTTTTTGTCGATCCAAATTTCCATTGCGTGCAGAGACGATCAAATTACTGTGAACTGACCAATGAGAGCATGATCAACTAATTTCAATGCAAGGGTTCTTGAGCTTCCTTGAATCTAGACTAAGGGAATTTTATTGAGCTTCTTGACGAACTTCGTAGGGACGTGCTTTTTCAGCTTGGGTAGAGAGGCGATCAGGAATGCGAAGGTGTTACAGGAGAATCCCCCTACGAACAAGTGGATTTCCTCTTGGATACTAGACCCATATGACCAAGACAAAAAAGTGCTAATGTGGACACTGACATTCCTTTTCATGGAGCTAAACTATTCAAAGAAGAAGAAGAAAGAAGGGTAAATACCTTTACCGACATTTGTCCTTGCTCGATCCAGGCTGATATTGATCTCCAAGTTCTTCAAAAGGTCCTACAATACAATCAGAAACAACAACGAGATATACTTCCTACTCTACCATGATTAGCTTCATAATAGATCTATGAAAAGAAACAAGTTCATGAAATGTAAACAAACTTAAAGGAAACATGCCAAGCACAGATTTATATTAATGAAAACAAAGTGAAATGCTTACAACCATAGATGTAGATGCAACCGCTTCACCAATATCTCTTTGTCCAGACCCTTGCTCAAACAATCCACACACATAATGATGATGCTTCAATGATATCTCCCTTATGAGATCATAAGTTTGATGCCTTACAATGTCTCTCCTTCCTTATGAGATCATAAGTTAGGTGCTTCTCAATTTCTCTATCTCCATGTACCTTTCACCATGAGAAGGCCTCCTTATATAAGCTTGGAGAGGCACAACCACCTTAGAGATTCTTAGGATAGGTTGAGGATCCTTCTCCATCAGTTGTGGATCCCGCCTAAGATGTAGCCTTGACCTCATATTCGAATCCAACTGATTTCCAAGATAAGGGGGATATTTCCCTAATTCTCCTCAACAACCCAAAATTTTCTCCAATAGTCTAGCGCTCCCCAAAAAGGGTGCACAAAGCGCTACAATGCTCCCCCAAAGAAGGCTAGGGAGCGCTGATGCTCCCTGACAGTGTATAGGGGAGAGATGCCGTCAAAAAATGATTTTTGAGTGGTTTTCTCAATGGAAAAATCTTTGTACTTCTCATCAGATGATTTCTCCTTCTTAAACCAATATTTGAAGGTGTCTTAAGTGTCCTTATGATGTCATTAGAGACACGACATATGAAATATGGTAGTATGAAGTTTGCGACACTTGTGACCAAAAATGTGACACTTGCGACACTAGCAATGACGACAATGGGTCATCATTGAAGTGAGTAATTTTGATGTGTAACATATTGCCCCCCAAAGTGTGAAGTCAGAAGATGGAAATTGATGACTGAAGTACTTTGTAGAATTTTTCGAGAAAGGGTATGGACATGCAGAACCTGTTAGAAGTTGCACACAACCATCAACAAAAATTATGACATGTTTCAAACCCAAGGTATACATACCTATGCTTGGGTGATAAATACTTTCAAGGTATGGCTGCCATAAGATACACCGCATATCCATAATTATATTGACAAAAAGGGTATAGCCACTGAAGATACAATGTCGATCTATACTTCCATGACATGAACTGATCATAGCCATGATAAATACACAGTGGATCTACGAGATGACAAGACATAGCCACAGACCAATACAAAGTGGATCTATGTGACAATATATGTGTCAATATTCAAGAGAAACTCTGTCGCAACCTGGGAAAAATACATATCAGAGTGATCACTCAACCCAGGGTCTTCTTATCGATCTCTATGCAGTACGAATCTAACCATGTGAATAGATGTCTTGATGTCGAACATGGCAGAAACCACTTGATTACCGGTCAATGAGGTAAATCGTTAACAAGTGTGAGGGAAATCACCATTGATGTCAATGATTCCCAAGGTACCCTAGTACATTCCAATGAATGTGAATGGATGAGCTGAAGTCGAACATTCGTGGAATCACCCAATCAGGGGTCAATGATGTAAACCCATTGTCGGAAGTGAGGAGGCTTGCCATTGAGGCATGCAGGTCCCAAGGTACTAATTGGTTTCTAAGTCTAGTTCTCGGATAATGTGTTGAATTCGACATGAACACAATCACCGCAGGAGGGCCTTGATGTATCCCCCATCAATGACACGAAACTGAAACAGAGATGTAATTGGTGGATCAAAAAAACATGGACTAACACGGGTATTGAAACATAAATTTGTGATGGTTGAATCTTGAGGCAGATACTTCCCTTGAACACTGAGGCACGACAATAGAAACATGACATGGACCAAAACATGATAATGTAGTGGATACTGTGACTTTCATCGGGCGACCCAAAGGAGTAATAAAACTTGGAGGATTGGTTCAGTGCAGAGGATCAGTGAATTAAAATGCGTGCAAAGACAAAGTGTCATGTTCAAGGGCGACCGTAAGAGTTACTGGTAATTTTCTCAAAAACTACTTGGCTTGCTTCCTTCAATTTCCCCCCCATACATATAAATGAGTACCTATTTTTAGTTTAATGAGCTCGAGGAGGGTAACACATGCTCGATATAAGTCACCTTTGGTAAGTCCCTCTTCCTTTGTTTAACGAACTGGAAGAAGTAAGGGTTCGGTCCCATATGGGTCCTTCAATGTATGATTTTTTTAACGAGTCCATAGAAGGTAAAGTCGGTGATTTTTCATATTTAGAGAGGCTGAAAAGAACTTAAAGACGACTCCAGGGTTGTCCTTTTTCATAATGTTAGTCTTGCGAGGCCGAAAAAGAGATAAATTATCACTCGAAATACGCCCTTTCAAACCTTTTAACGAGTGGGAAAGGAAGCAAGATCACTCGACAATCTTTTCATGTTTAGAGAGTATGAAAAAAGCTTAAAGGAGACTCCAGGGGGTTCCTTTTTCGTATAACCTTTATGAGTCCGAAAAAGTGATAAAAGTATACTCGGTTATATTCTCATGTTGTTTACGAGCATGAGAAAGAACAAAGACTAAGCTCGGTACTCTGCCCCCATCTTTAAAGCTAGTGACTTAACTCCAGAATGATCATTAAATGCTGGAGACATGCCCCCAAAGATTCAATTTTTTCACCAACTTTGAGGTTGTCACCAATTTCTATACTAGATGAAGAAAAAGGATACAGGTGGATGAAATGAAGGTTCAAATACGAGACCTAACAAAAGACTCAACTCAACATCTATGAGATATGGCGAAATACTCGACCAGACAAGAGGTGTGACTGTTTGATTTTTAAACGAGCTTGACATAGGAAAATAACTATGCTCAAGGATTTGGGTTGAGTCCCCAGATTTCTGTTTCATTTTTTAACGAGCTTGCCACAGAGAAGAGAAACTATGCTCGTGGCCTCTGTTTCATTTTTTAATGAGCTTGCCACAGAGAAGTGAAACTATGGTCATAGCCTCTGTTTCATTTTTTAACGAGCTTGCCACAAAGAAGAGAAACTATGATCATAGCCTCTGTTTCATCTTTTAACGAGCTTGCCACAAAGAAAAGAAACTATGCTCGTAGACTCTTCTTGATCATGGCTTCCAAGAGGATAATTCTCTAGAAGGACACCATATCAAGGGACAAAACTCGGTCATGGATTCTAAGAGATCTTCACTGGATGGAAGAAGAATTCTTTGGAAGGAACACATGTCAAGGCTCTCACCAGGGGTAAGGATATCAGGATCCAATAGCCCTACCGAAGATATCACCATGTCAACTACCGGATCTAAGTCGTCGGAAGTTGCAGTCATGGGAGACAATGCCACATAATTGACCTGTGGTAGGGGTGATACTGACTACTGATAAGAACCATTTAGGGAGCTCATTGGGTTGGTAATCAAGTCAGGACTAACGCATGAAAGTTGATCAATAGCCACAATTCTTCCATTTTGAGGGAAATATATCACACGAAAAAGAGTGGACACAATAGCTTTCATGGCATAGACATAATCCCGCTCAAGGAATAAAGTGAAATCTAAAGGGTCTTGGACTACCATGACATCAATAAAGACAGTTTTCCCTCCCAAAGTTACGGGAAACTGAGGAAGGGTCCCTAAAGGTTGACTGGTTCTTCTGTTAAAAGCTAACAGATTTTGGGTAACTGACACAAGTTGAGGATAACCCAAAGCTTGCCAAGAAATAGAGGACAAAATACTAATGGACGAACCTTCATCTATCAGTGCATGAGGAACATCTCGACCAAAAACCTATACTATAATATTGAAAGGAACATGAGAGGGAAGACGAGGTCCAATTAGCACACCCCAATAAAAAAGGATGGCCTCATTACTTGGAGGGTATTTCACGAGAGAAGGAGGAATGCCCCCCAACATGGCAGATTCTGTATCAATGAGAAAAACGTGGGCATAATTGGGTTTACTCTCTAGCAGGAGATTAGGATCGATTGATAACGACATCAAATTGACCACTTGGGTTTCATTTTCCAAGGGGAGAATGGGGTCGATAGGTGGAAACGGATCAACCTCTTGGATTTCACTCTCGAACGGGAGAGCGGGATTGACCGAATATGGGATCAGATCAACCACTTTGTCAACTAGTTCAACTAAGGACGTGACCAGATTGACGACATTGTCAACCAGACTAACCAATGAAGGGACTAGAGAAACCACTTTGGCACTCTTCAGAGGAGGAGTGGGATTGACCATGTTGGCACTCTTTAGATGAAGGGTGGGATTGACCAATGACAGGACTAGATCAATCACTTGGGTTTCACTTTTCATATGAAAAGTGGGGCTGATCGATGACGAAATTGGATCATCTACTTTGGTTAGTGGTTCAACTAAGGATGAAACTAGATTGACCACCTGATCAACCAGACTGACCGGGGAAGGGACCGGATTGACCATTCCATCAACTAATGATGGGTTGGGGGAAATCTTACGATAACAAGTTGGAAGTTGAAGCTTTCCCAAAAGAGAAGAAGCCTCGTCCATACGAGGACAAAGGTGAGAATAATGATCACCTTCACATAACATACAAGGAAATTTGACATTTGTCTTGTTCTTACCAACCTTAACATCACTAGTTGACAGGGAATCACCAACATGTCCAACAGGGGTTGATAACATGGAGGACCACATTTCTAAGACCTTGGGAAAACCAGGGAAATCCCTCAGAAAGTGGTCACCCTTACAAAGACTGCAAGGGAACTTGGGTTTCATATTCTTCGTTTTAATCTTGTTGAACTCATCAACACTCCCAGTATGATCAACAATAGCTAGTCTCTTGGATCCAACATCTGATGTAGTTGGAGGCTCGGTCCCTTTCTGGTTCTTCTTCTTCTTATCAACCTGGCTACTCGCTTTAGATCTTTCACTAGGCGAAGAAGGAGAAATGAAAGGATACCTGATAGGTGAAGAAGGAGAAAGTTCGACATGAGGTTGATGGGTGGGTGGTGTGATTACATCTGAAGCACCTGCATTCGAGATCACCGAAGTGGAAACAAACCATACCGATAACCCAATTGTGAAACCTGGAAGGCTCAAAGTAGCGATGTAAGGAGGACCAATGTTTCCGTAAGAAGAAAGAACAAAGGTTTCCCCTAGAAAAGGGGTTCCTTCATTGGTCATTCCGGGAACTGATGCCATAAAAAATAAAGATCCAACCTAGATTCTGCTAGGGAGAACAAACAACACACGCTAAAAATCTAGTAAGCAAACAACCAAACAAAAACTTCTCACAATGAGCACACTAGTTGGTGATGAAATCCAACATTGTGAGAACAAAGTAAGAAGGGGTTGAGATAGAGCGGGTGGAAAAGTTATGTTGACGACTTTCTTAACGGATTTATGCCTTGGTGCAAGCTTCCACATAGCAAATGTGGATTTACCCTCCAAGGAGCCCGAGTGAGTTTGATCAACATCTGTTCCAGGTACAATGAGACTTCCCTTCACCATCACCTCGTGTAGGACCCTGAATATTATGGCTACTAAGGTCACCAAATCCTAGTCATCCCCTGGGAGGGTATAGTTGATAGTCCAGTCCGAACGTATGGGTAGGAAAACAAGTTCAAAATCCTTCGAGAGAACTGAGGAAAAATGGACCGGTAGAACTCCAGAGGACCCCGAACAGATTCAAAATTCACGAAGCACCGAGACCAAATGAAGACAATTGAACCTCAAGAAGAACCCCCAATATATGATTTGACTACTACGAATGGTTGAACCACAGAGGGATAATCTCCGTAAATCTCCCGAACGCGACCTCGTGCATAACCCTTGTGTGAGAGGGGGATCCTAGAAAGCCTATACAATAATTGTATTTGCTCTCCCTATCGCAAGATGATAATGTTTGTTTGACAACTTTGGAAAGTTATCCTTTAAACCTATTCCAAATCCCTACACCTTAAGCTAATGTAGGTTTTCTAAAAGAAAATGCAAAAATGTCTGATGAATTTTAGTTAGGAGCTTGATTTTAAGGTTGTTGTTTACTTAGAGGTGTATGAGAGTGAAAACTGATGATATCATGACTCAATTCCCAAAACATGCATAAGAAATGATAATCAATCTTTTCTTTCAGTGAATGTCTATTTAAGGGAAGGAGAAGGTTTTTCCTTTCACTTTCAAACACTAATATGCAATGACCTCATGCAATAGTCCTCAATAAAAAATCCGATACAATACTAAATTTTTTATATGTGACTAATAATCAGTTTGATGTAAAGCTTCACATGTTAATCAAACTTCAAGATCTGTGAGGTTGAAGCAACCCAAAAGAAAACTTCACATAAACAAAAACACACCCTCGTTGTGATCAAACAAGAAAAAAGAAAACCAAATCCAGACAGGAGGAAATGCTTGGAGAAAAGAACTCAAAGATCAAAATGAAATAGTGAAAATATCTTTGAATTTCCTTACAACAACTTTCAGTCAATCAGATAAGTGAGAAAGTAGTAGATCGACTCCAAATCTCAGGGAAGAAGAATGACTCAAGGCAAGGAAAATAAATGTCAAAAATCCAAAAAAAAAATCATTAATCCTTAGAATCAAATAATTGGAGGCTAAACAAGGACACGCTAAGATAGCATAAACCCTGAGCAGATGAATCAACAAAAAGAAGATTGAGAAAAACTACTCCCAAGAAGATTTTTGCAGAAAAAGGGGCATCGCTCTGGTGTCAAGGGTACCAGAGCATTGCAACGCTCTGTGGGAGCCTACCAGGGAGTGCCAACACCCTGGTGGTAAAGGAAGGGGGGTGCTGGCCTCTCAGAACTCAAAATTTTGCCCAGAAATAAATAAAAAAATCTCAAGAAAAATGCAAAAATTCAGTGTGTAAGATGAATCCAAGAGCCAAAAACACATATAAGGATTATAGACACATCATGGAGAAGGTCAAAGAATGAGCAAAGGCCAAAACAAGACCTAGGAAAGGATGTTGAAATTACTAAGACAACTGAGAGGGGGGGGTGAATCAATTGTTACTGTGCTTAAACAATTTATGACTATTCAAATAATTTTTTTAATCTCTTTCAAGTGACCATCAATATTATACAAGATATGAACAACATAAATAATGAACATCAATCACACATAAGATATACAAAGAGACATATTTTCATGAGGAAACCCATAAAGGGAGAAAACCTCTTCTTCTTCGAATGATAGGCAGTCTTTTAAGTTTTGTACATCATCTATCTTTGAGCACCAACTCAATGTGAGGCTACTACCTCTGTTTTACAAGATCCAACTTGTTGAGAGCACAAACTCTCTATTTTCACTAGCACCCACTAGAAGGAAGCACCAACTCCCTGAGTGTTCCAACACCGACTAGATGGAAGCACCTACTTCCACTTATACAAGCACCAACTTGCATACAGAAAACTCTGTGTTTTATCGAGCACCACTCTGCCACCCTGTTTTTATAGCCACAACTAGATGGAAGATACAACTTCCAATATTCAGGAACCAACTTGAATATTAGAGGACCACAATCCTCCCTAGCACCACCCTACCTCCCTGATTTTATATAAATGACTGAATAACCAACAATACATATATATCAATTGTTACCACTTCTTCACTGTTCTGCAATTCTTCTCTGCTACACTATTCTTCTGCTCTGTTCATACTTGGTTTGACTTGCTATATATTTCTATCTTATCTTTCTCTGTCCTTCTCATGCTCTTTTATATGTGCACATTCTTCTCTCTTCACCTTTTCTTTTCTGTTAAGCTTTTGTTCCTCATCTCTGAGTTTTCTTCACATTGTGCATACTATAATTTTACCTTTCTATAGTTCAAATCATTTTTCAGTCAGAATAACCAACCTTACACAGTCGTTGCATGTCACTCTTATGCTGTCCTCCAAAATCAGTTACACCTCGAATCTCTAAGAAAAACGCCTCAGCAACTGAATCACCAAACGTCCAAGAACTATGATTCAATTTTGCTAACTGAATAATTAACCGTGAGGTGAGACAGTATCCCTTTGATCAAATTCCAATTAGACATCACCGCTGGATTAAATCCGTAGGATCTTGAGTTTATCCCATATGCCCACTGGCTATGACCATGGGCCTAATCAAGAGGTACATAGGTTTCGCGTTTCACGAATTTTGTTGCGAGTCACATTGACTCTTCCAACTCTCGATCATGAAATGGAGCCTTGCGATTTGCAATCTCCTTCCTTCACATGCCCACGACGATGACTAAGCGTTTATCCATAAAGAGCTTTCGCGATTTGTGATTCGGCGATTCTGCCATGAGTCTCCTTGACTCCTTGACTCCCAGTACCCGAAATGGAGCCTAGCTATGCTAGCTCCTTCCCCTCTCATGACCATTGGTGGTGACCACAACCTATGCCAAAAGGAGTTTCACAATTTCACATTTCGGCATTCCTGTGATGAAGGGTCTCAACACTCCAAGTTGCGATCCCCGAAATGGAGCTTAGAAATTAGCTCCTTCCCTTAATCCTTCGTTGATGCAACCATAAGTTATGACTAGGGGACAAGCACGAGAGTGTTTCAAAATTTCTCATATTGGTGTTTCTGCCATGATTTGCTTCCTTGAGTCCTCCAACGCCTAGTATCCAAAACTTCAAAATGGAGCCAGATCAATGGTCCACGCTCTCCCTTGATCAACGACTCAGATTGAACTGCGGTTTCATGTTTCGTGATTTCAAAGGATAGAGCTCCTCCTTCCTTTGACTTTCCAGTCGGCGAAAATATGACCTCTTGCCACGTGTAGTCTGCATCCAATGGTCAAGAATGTTTATCACGATTTCTCATATCACAAGTTTGAGGAGTTAGATCACCTCCTCCTTTTGGATTTCCCAATCTATGAAACTCTAAAATAGAGTTTTTGTCATGCCCTGATCTTTCGCCACGTGTCCTTCTTGGATCAACGGTCCTCCTGCTTTCGGGACTTTGTAATCTCACTTCATATTGTACTTAAATATCGTGCTCCTTCTTCTGGATCCGAGGATGGTCGGTCTTCGTGTTCAGATCTGATGCCTAAGATCTATTCTCCTCTTCTGTGCGCTCCTCCTGTCTTAATTCAGATCTGACGACCATCGAGAATTCGGGACGGGTGATCCAACGATCACTATTTCTCCTCCACCTGAGCTTATGCTTCTGATCTTGCCATGCCATCATCGCTGCGCTGTTGGTCTTGCCACTTTATCTTGTTCGTCATCGTCGGGATGAGCTTGCCATCAATGACAAACAAATACTCTGCCTTCTTTCTGTAATAAATACGCCAACAAAGGAAACAAAAATCAAAGTTCTTCCCCAGTGGAGTCACTAATTTCTGTTACAGGAGAATCCCCCTATGGACAAGTGGATTTCCTCTTGGATACTAGACCCTTATGACCAAGATAGAAAAGTGCTAATGTGGACACTGGCATTCCTTTTCATGGAGCTAAACTATTCAAAGAAGAAGAATAAAGAAGGGTAAATACATTTACCAACGTTTGTCCTTGCTCGATCCAGGCTGATATTGATCTCCAAGTTCTTCAGAAGGTCTTGCAATACAATGAGCAACAACAATGAGACATACTTCCTACTCTACCATGATTAGCTTCATAATAGATCTATAAAAAAAAACAAGTTCATGAAATGTACACAAACTTAAAGGAAACAGGCCAAACACATATTTATATTAATGAAAACAAAGTGAAATGCTTACAACGATAGATGTAGATGCAACAGCTTCACCAATCTCTCTTTGTCCAGACCCTTGCTCAAATAATCCACACACATAATGATGATGCTTCAATGATATCTCCCTTATGAGATCACAAGTATGATGCCTTACAATGTCTCTCCTTCCTTATGATATCATAAGTTAGGTGCTTCTCAATTTCTCTATCTCCATGTACCTTTCACCATGAGAAGGCCTCCTTATATAAGCTTGGAGAGGCCCAACCACCTTAGAGATTCTTGGGATAAGTTGAGAATCCTTCTCCATCAGTTTTGGATCCTCCCTAAGATGTAGCCTTGACCTCAAAGTCAAATCCAACTGATTTCCAAGATAAGGTGGATATTTCCCCGATTCTCCTCAACAACCCAAAATTTTCTCAAATAGGCTAGTGCTCCCCCAAAAGGGTGCACAGAGCACTGCAACACTCCCCCAAAGAAGGATAGGGAGCATCGACGCTCCCTGACAGTGTATAGGGGAGCGTTGCCTTCAAAAAATGATTTTTGAGTGGTTTTCTCAATGGAAAAATATTTGTACTCCTCATCAGATGATTTCTCCTTCTTAAACCAATCTTTAAAGGTGTCTTAAGTGTCCTTATGATGTCGTTAGAGACACTACATAGGAAAGATGACAGTATGATGTTTGCGACACTTGTGACCAAAAATGCGACACTAGTAATGACGACAATGGGTCATCATTGAAGTGAGTAATTTTGATGTGTAACAGAAGGCAACAACATCTGGGGAGGGGGGAGGGGGAGGAGGTGGGGGGGCAGAGGCCCCTCCAAGGGAGGAGGGAATTCGAGCGGGAATGGGTCAGGAGGAGCATGCACGGAGTGGGCCACTTGTTTACCAATGGTGACCGTATAAATTTCAAGAGAATCATTATTACTACTCTTCATTGTCCTAGCTTATTTGTTTTCAAATCACATTATAAATTTCCACCTCCGTAACATTACTTTTAATTTGTTTCTAATACTCTAAAATTGTCCATAAAAGAGGAAGAAATTTATATTTAATCATTAGTTTTTATATGTTGCTAATACTTTAGAATTGTCCATAAAAGAGAATGAAAAATATACTTAATGGGTATATCATAGCTTTATATTGTTAATTATGGAAACATTCTCACATCTCCTTTAAAATTTACCCAGTTGTGTGCCTTGGCCATCTCTCCTTGCAGTGAGATTATTGAGAGTCAAAAAAAGGGGTCAGAGACTTGGTAAGATGCTTATTATTCAAATTACATTGCATACCTCTAATTCTTCAAAGATTGGTGCATGTGTGTCGTGTCTAATTCCACCTTCCGAACATGTTATTAGTGTGGTTTATAGTGAAATATTATCACATATGATTATACTGTAGGACCAGGAAAATAACCCTTTTTAGCTCCACTAAAGGCTTCCAAATGTTATGAAGTTTGAAGAGTTGGGTAGAGTTCTTAGAATTGAGTCTTTGTAGTTCACTCTGTCAAACATCTAACAAAGGATTGCAACATAAACAAGTAAAACCCTTAATTAACTTATATTTCTTGAAGGCATTGGCCTTATTTTAAGTCAATTCCTTGCACTAGTTAGCATGAGACTAAAGTTCTCACTTCAATAGGATGAAGTTGAAAATAATCTATTTTACGTACACTAAACTAGTCTTTCATGATTAGTGAGTCTTAAGTCCTCCTATGGCTCTTGCTAAGGGATCTAGTCTATAAACTGAGAATTAAAGAGGTCTCAAATATTGATCCCTAGGAAAAAAACCAAGGTGATTTGGATAGAGTCTTACATTCGTGTAGGAGCATAGGTGGCCACTAAATTAAGTGTTCATTTAAAGATAGACCAAACTGGAGACTATAGCCTTTCCAATTTAATAAAAGGTTTAACAACCTTTGAAGGCTTCCAAATACTCTGATCAATAAAGGTCCATTTAACTTTAACCAATGGTAGGGTTACAACACAAGGGTCTATAGGCTGAGTCCCAACCATGACTTCTTGGTCAAGGGAGCTCCTCACTTGATATGGTTAGGTAGGAGCACCTTGTTTGTCTTCCTTCCAAGGTACATAGAACCTCTTTAATACATAGGGATTGATCTTGATTATGGGTTTTTATGATCCCCATTCCATCATAGTCCCTAGGAGTGTAATAAAGATTCAAATTAACTCTACGAAAGACCTTGCCACCTTCAATATTTCCCAAAGGAAGCTCCATAGAGTTTTTTATAAATTCTAGTAGAAGCTAACCAAGGGAAACTAGTAGGAGGAGTTGTAAACACGAGTAGAAACCAAAATATTAGTGCAAAAATAAACTTTGTGGCCAAGGCCAAAGCCTTGATTACCATTGTTTTTTTTTTTCCACACTAATTAGTGTATTGTTGAGCATAAATATTATCACTAGTGATATCCATGAGTGATCTTGGTTTAATATCCGTTAATCAATGTTTCATCTACTTTGGATGTAGCATTAGATTTTGACCCATTATTTTAGACAAAAACATTATGCACAAAGTTTAGAGACACTGAATATTGTTGCCTAACATTTTTTTTTCTATGAGAATGGAAAGAAAGGAGTCATATGAAAAGTGTTCATTAACAAGTTTCCAAAAAAAAAAGGAGTCATATGAAAAGTGTTCATTAACAAGTTTCCAAAATCCTATATAGAGAGAGGAATATTGTTGATGACCCCTTGTCCCACTATATTGGTGATCAAATATTCCAAAGCTTCATTTACCATGACATAAAAGGAGGATACTAAAGGAAGCCTTGATGAATAGACCCAAAAAGGCCCACCTCTTTTCAATTGATTATGTTAATGGAGAGGCACAATGATGTTTCCATAAATAGAATTTCAACTACACCCATGATGAAATCCTTGAAGGTCGGTTCCTTAAAAATGGTCAAGAAGACGACTAATTCAACCTTATATTATGCTTTCTCAAAACCTAAATTAAAAACGCAATGTCAAGTCTTGAGCATCTAGCTCACTTGATGCCTTTGCAAACAACTAATAAAGCTCATATGCTCTATATAAATAATCTTGGTTGGTATGTGTTTCAATCTTAAAGCTTTGACAAATATTTTTGTTGATACACTTAGAAAGATGATATACCTTGATTTGATGTTAATCTCAATGTTTTAATATTTTTGTTGATACACTTAGAAAGATGATATGCCTCTGGCTAGTTAGTCCCTGCCTCTTGCTAGGGATTATAGCATTCGCTTGATGGTCAATCATTGTTAACTGCTTATTAGTGGGTGCATTTTGATAAATGAGTTGGTGCTTTTTGGAACCATTTTTTAATCTTCACTAAAATTTTTAAAATAATTTTTATTATTTAATTTTTTTAAATTCAAAAAACATTTTTTTAATTATTGCAAATTTATATTATGATTTTTTCTTCCCTTCAATTGACACGTTATGAAGCCATGTAATAGGAATCAATACATGTCAACACTAAGGCGCCTTATTTTGTAATGTTTTTTCCAATAGTTGACACAGTTGTTAGCCCATGCCATCTGTAGTAGTACGTGTCGACGATAAGACGACTTATTCTTTATATGTTTTTTTAGAAAATGATCCACGAGAGTCTCTATAAACTTATCGACTGAAGACTTGGGGCTGGGATGGGGACTGGATTTACGTTCTTATATCTGCCTCCGTCATTTGCGAGTGAAACTCACCTGATAAAAGTAAGGTTAAAGGGAGCAGTTTTTCTAATTAAAATTAGGTGATGTTACAATTTTTAATTTCATTTATTTAAGATTAAAATTTTAAATTGGATTGATTACCATAATTGAAGCATCTCTACCCAAATGTTACACTTTATTCGAAGCAGGGACTAGCCACTAAGTAACTATCTCACTTGTTTATTCTAACACTCAATGATGGTCTTTTAACTACTTTCTTGTAAACTTGGAGTGACTTTGTACTATGATTCTTAGGGAAAATTGAGGGACAAACTTTAGAAGATTTAACATCCTATGAATGGTGTGAACAAATGAAAAAATAAATGCATATGTATGCAATGCGTGAAACATATGTTAAAGCAGATCTCTTGGACTTAAAACATTAGGTACACTAAGTCCAAATCGTGCAACAACTCTTTGAACACCTCAACTATATTTTTTTATAACGGTGTCTCTGACAACAAAGTATCACCTTCACAAATTGATACACCGGAACAACTTTTGGGGAATGAGAATTTGTCTTTTCCTTATAAGGACTTTGTGCTTCTATGATGTGGATCACTTGTTAAATTAATAGTTTCCAAAGAAAAGTGAGGAAAATTAATAAGGTTGTTGGTAGTAGAGTCATATGTGATAAAACAATAATTTTGGAAAAAGAGGGAATAACTAACAAGGTTGTTGCTTGGCACCTATTATTGAAAAAACATTATAATTTATTTTTTAATTTTTTTTATAAAAAAAATAATTTTTTTGATGAATTATTTATCATTTAATAAGATATTAATGTTTCAATTATTTTTGATAATATAAATATTAAAATATAAAGGCATTAAAATTTATAATTTATTTTTTAATTTTTTATAAAAAGAGAATACAATTGTTGATGAGTCATTTATCATTTAATAAGATATTAATGTTTTAATTATTTTTGATAATATAAAAATTAAAATATAAAGTCATTAAAATTTATAATTTATAATATATTTATAATTTTTTTATAAAAAAAAATAAAATTGTTGATAAATCATTTATCATTTAATAAGATATTAATGTTTTAATTATTTTTCACAATATAAAAATTAAAATATAAAAAAGATTAAATGTTTTAGAATTTTGACTTTTCTATTTTGTTATTAATAAAATTTGGTTAAGCAATCTTTATTAATTGTAGTTTTTGATTAATGTTTTTAATACAAAAATTAATTCATCATTATCATTCTCAAATATTATTAACAAGACAAAATTGTGACATCTTAACATTTAAAAATTATAATACCATTAATTCAAAATTATTTTAACTAAATTTTAAGTAAAAAATACTATTTCCCCTTCCCATTTAAATCTTTTCGAAAACGATTTTTTCCTTAACTACTGCTTAAAATATAAAATGTAATAAGTTTTTCTCTCATTCATTTTATATATTAATAATTCAAAGAATAATTTTTCATATAATA
>ML793717.1:204920-245472 GCA_009831015.1 Picea engelmannii
TGTGCACGGGTCACGATACCATTTATTATAGTATCTCTGGGTGCAACCACACGTTCGACCACTACCTCAAGGTGTCCCCATGGCTCCAGGTAAAGCCCTCACGAGAATTGAACCTTGCCCAACGGTGAAAAACTCCTCTCTTTTCACCATTGGATCCAATCCCTTTGGGCTTAAAATTTGAAGGACATGGGGGTGGGCTTTGATCCACTTATGTGTGCACGGGTCACGATATCATTTAATATGGTATCTTTGGGTACAACCACACGTTCGACCACTACCTCAAGGTGTCCCCATGGCTCCAGGTAAAGCCCTCACGAGAATTGAACCTTGCCCAACAGTGAAAAACTCCTCGCTTTCCACCATTGGATCCAACCCCTTTGGGCCTGTGATAAACACATTGCACCAAAGAGTTCCACGATATAAATTTTTATCCTCGGACTCCCCGAACTTCCTAAGTGTCATTCCACCTACATGAATCCATCCAACCACCACGCCATCCCACACTTAGCTAATTTCACGCCTCATACCATCGTGGGCTCTTGGGTTCCTGGGTTCGTGGGTTCACAAAAATCACAAGTCACATATTTCCTTCGTCCATCCCCGCCACCCTCACACCTTTCCCAATGCACATTTACTATGATTTTAATGCTAATAAATTACCATACAAGTTCGAAGGGATGGCCATTAATAAGTGAAAGGCTCGAGGAAACCTCCTATTAAAGCGCATTAAAATATGATTTTACAGAGGATTATATCATCTCCCTCCAATGTTCATTCCTAACATGATTTGTAGCAAGGGAATGTTCTCATTGACTTATGGCAGAAACTCGACAACAGTTCTATGGAGATACACTAAATATTTTTGGGCAGGTCGATCAGATTTTTCAGTGGTCTACGACATATTCCTATTATTGATCCCCTTATTCCTAGAAGGAAATAATCTGGACATCTAGAATTGTGCATGCAGGGTGTGTCCCAGAAGTTTTTGATTGTAAATATTTGGTCACCTAGTGCGTTGAGAGATAGATTCCAAGCCAACAAATCATCCAGTTTCAGGACCATTCCCCTGTCTCTCTGTCACCCCAGGTTTTCCATAATATGTTGAGGCTTTCCAAGCCAACACTCACCTTCAAAGGTGAAGATTGCAGGGATTTCTTAAAAAAACATGACAATGGACTCAACCTCTTACCTGAATTCCTAGATAACCCAGTGACCATCCTCGAGGACATCACAATATTGCAGGTTAGCTCATTTAAAAATACCTTCTGAGAAATTACATGGATTTTTACGAGGATAACATTACAGGAAACCATGGCCAACATCTCTTAGATGATTCTTTACATTATTTATTTTATGGTCAAGGAACATGCCATCTTCGATTGGGGTAAGTTGATTTCCATTGAAATATATTCCCAATTGGTGCAATATAAGAAGGAGAATAATTTTTTTTATGTCATCTTATTTGGATTTTGCGATAGTGCATCGTTGTCAGTTCCCGAGATTATCTGTCTGCGAGAAGGTAAACTGTGAATTCGACCCAGTAACCTTCTGGTATAAAACATTGTGGAGGCACAAGGCCTCCCAACATTTTTATGAAGTCTTTAATGATTTTGTCTCAGTTTTTAAAGAATTGTTGTTTGGAAAGAATGCTCCCTGGATGTCTGACCAGGTGAGTAAGTTCCTAGATAAGAAGGGGACACTAGAACAAATGGAAAATTATAACGTTATAAGGATTTTTGGATCCAAAGAAAATCCTTCTTTCCTTCTGAGCCACATATCTGACAAGATGTTTGTTGCTGAGATAGAAAGGCAGTACACCTACTAGTTACATTTTTTCCATGAAAAGAGAAAAAGAAAATTCATACCTTTGCCTTGGAAAGTTGGGGATTTCATATTCAGAAATATGAACAAGATTGATGAATTCGCGTGCCACTTCCACAACCTCAATTTAAAATATGCTAAAAAAGTAAAAGGGTTCGACCCTAGTAGTATTTTTGTAGAACATCTATTGGTTGTTGGTTTCAACAATTCTTTCATTAACACTATTCTGAATGAAGATGGAGACAATGCCTCAGGCACTCCCACTCATGACACCAACGACCTGGAGACAATACTCAACACCAATGAATCGTACAAGCATAGAGGAAAAGGCTTGGGTGAGAAAAGTTCCCAATCCTCGACTGTCACGCCAAAGAGTACACCATCTCATAGAAGTGATCCAATGACCTACCCAAGTAAGAAAGTCACCCACAGTTCTTTAGGAGGAGGAGGAGATAAGAACCCTCCTTCTAGAAAAACTGAAATTTATCATAAAATTCCCTTGAGGAAGAAACGAAAAAACATTGTGCAAGAAGAGGAGGGACCTCGAGGAGAAAGTCATATCCACAACCTCTCCCTCGAGGATATGGAACTCAAAATTTACATTGATAAAGTGTTCCCCAACGTCGACCAACTAGATAAAACGACTCACCAGAACCCTTAGATGAAAATAATTGAGACTGAGACCTTCGACGAAGAAGAGCCTTTTGCATTTCAAAGTGTTTTTTTTACAACGAATCCAAACATTTGATTGTCAAGAAAATAGATGTAAATAATAAGAAGGGGAAATATCATTCCGAGATTAACCTATGGAACATGTGGCCTTCCCAAATTTTCAAGATACACCGAGCAATTGGAGATGCTCTAGACAATTCTATTGAAGGCCTTGAAGCGTAGAACGTCAGGTTAAAGGAGCGAATCAAATAATTGGAGGAAGATTTAAAGCCCCTTCCAGTACTTGCTAGTCTTGTAGCAATGATCATGCCTACCACACCTTTGATAAAATTAAAAGGATCGACAAGCCTTATCACATTATCCCGAGGCTATGTGGAAAAGAATATCAAGAAAATAATGGAATTATTAATAGAGGCTCTAGAGATGTCAAAGAGCATGGTCTCTTTTGGAATGAGAGCACACACTTTTCATGAATATCTGCAAGCAGATTTGAAACGTGAGGAAGGTTTCTACCTCAATGCGGTTGTACCATTTGGTGTTAAAGTTAATAATATGAAATAATTGAGAAGAAGAGAGGAGGATCTCCCTTCTCCAAACTGAATAAAACAACTGAACGCATGTTGGAAGGAAAAGGTAAAAAACCTGAATGGTATTGTTCAAGCATGTAGCTAGGCCATAACTAGAAGAGAGGAATTATTAAAGAAGCTAACTGAGATAGATCTATCTAGAAACACTAATGAGGTACAAGACCTGAAATTGATACTCAACTTGTTGTTCCTAACCAGGAAAGCATTTAATGAACAAGTTGAGATCTTTAAAGGGTTGTCATTTCAAAAATTCTATGGAATTCTTGAATATGGTGAAGATGACGTGGAAAACTGGCTAGTTGATTATTTGATCAAAAATCAAGATATTGAAGAATTATTGCAGAACATTTCTATTGATCTAAGGGACTTGGAAGGTGAAATATTCAATATAAAAATATGACATGAAATCAACGTGGCACCAATGAGGAGCTACATCGAGGAGTGGTTCAAAAAGGTTGTCGACAAGCTCACGATTGAAGGGAAAAGGACAGTTGAGATGATTCATGTAACCACCGAGGAAAGCCATAAAACTACATCAACGAGCAAGTGACAAAGGAGAGGAGATACCATCATAGTAAGTTCATATTGATCACATCTTTTTGTCTTTATCAAGCACTTCATCCAGTTACTCCACTTCTTTAAATATAAAGGTTTAACCGAAGACTGATATTTTCCTTTTTCTTCTTTCTAGGTCTTGCTATATTCCTCCGCCCACTTTCTTCTTTCTACGAGCTTAATTCTTATGCATATTTTCTTTATAGTTTTTGGGAGCCCCAATCCCAGTCATTATGACAAACACATTTTAATTTCAGAGAATATGTATTAAACTATATATATTTTAGAAATTCTAGGAGAGCAATTTTGGGAACAATATCGACTGTAATTTTGATCCAGGTAGATATTAGTGGCCACCACCTTTTCTGACTGGCTCAAAACAGTTTTCTGGCAAATTTGACAATTTACTATTTTTAGCAGTTTTTAACTTCCAGGGCCATTTTAAGGGCCCAAATGAAGGTTTTTAGAGATAAAGGTTCTCAATGACATCCAAAGGCATGATTGAGCCCCCAAAATGAATCTCCTTGACGATACCTTTCGAACGAGCTATCATACACTTAAAACGGAGATTGTATGCAAAAGTTACAACCCCGGGAAGTTGATGTACTAACTTACCCAAACGAGGCCCACATGACTTTTGGCGCTTCATCTCCTAGGGTTAGATTTTTGGATTTCTAGGGTTTTTGTAAAAAGGCCTTCAGATTCTCATTGTAATCATTTTCTTTTGAATGCGAATAGCCGTCACATCGCTTCTCAAAGATAAGTTGCCACCATTCTAACGAGTCTTTCACTCTGTATTTTTACAGTCTCTGTACATTTCTTTCATTAATAGAAATTGTGTATTACTGTATATCTGTGTTTATGGTTGCATCTTTGATACATTTATGTTATCTTATTGAATATCTACGATATCTCCGTGCATTTTTTTATTATATCTCCGCTCGCATTTCTTGTCGAAAATAATCCCGATCAGTGGTATCAGAGTAGGTTGTTCTTGATCATTTTTTCAGTGCATGTCCCCGACAAGGTTTGAGTATAGCAAGTTGGGTCTCGAGCTTATCTCTCTTGAAGACAATTTCTCTCGTACACCCAAGAAACCCTCAATAGTGGAAGCAAATAAAAATGATGGAGTAGGCGATCCTATCACTCTGTTGCATGAGCAAGCTCTCACGCAACAGAGGGACGAAATGATGGAGAATTTTTACCACATCCTTCAAAGCCTGCCGATAGAAACATGTGCATATTCATCAAGCGACCACTTTGGAAGAACCTCGTCTTTCAAGGTACAAGTTAATTTTGATATTCCTGTGTTTGAAGGACAGATAGATGCATAAGCCCTAGAAAAATGGTTAACTCTGCTAGAAGGTTATTTCTCTGTTCACAATTTTTTCGACAAAGAAAAGATCACCTTCACACTCCTTAAAGCTCTCCCTCATGTCAAACATTGGTGGGAAACTCACTGGGAGAAAATTTCCATAGAGGAGTCTGGAATATATGGGGCCGAGCCCACTTGGGATTTTTTTGTGGATGCGATAAAGGAACAATATTATCCTGTTGGCAACTATGAGGACCAGTACATGAGATGGACCACATTGCAGCAAGAGAGGGGCCAAGTAGTTCTGGAGTTCACCAATACCTTCCATATATTGTGCACCAAGCTGGGAATCAAAGACTCTGAACGACATTTGGTTGTGAAATACTGTGGGGCTCTACATAGATACATCCAAACTGAAATTGGATTTTCTAGATATCTCTTCACTCGGTGTTGCTTATCGATATACCGTTAAAATTGAGTAGAAATTTAAGCACTAGAACAAATGGGAGTTCGGGTCTACAAATATTCAACAACCAAAGTATGACAAAGACGACCATAGCAGAGAGTCTCCCGAAAACCATTCCAAGCCACATGAAAAGAAGGGTCATGGGAAGAAAAAGAAGGATACCGGAAAATGGTGCAATTTCGACAAAATCCCCTAGCATAACACTGATGAATGCTGCTCAAAATAGTCATTGGTGGCTGAGATCAAAGACAAGGAGCCGAACCCTGATTCAGAATCTGATTCTGAAAATACTGGTAAAGGACAGATCATTGACGCAGACCCCACTGCTATTGTCGTGACCGTAGCAATTCAACCAGAAGAACTAACAGATCCTAAAGAGGGGGAGCACCTTTTTCATTCACTGATGTGGGTGAAGGGGACCTCGATGCATTTTATTGTTGATAGAAGAAGCCAGAAGAACCTCATCTCAGCAGAGGTTGTCAAACAATTGAGACTATCGACAACACCACACCCATAGCCATACAACATCGGGTGGCTTCACCAAGGTCATGATATTCATGTCAGCTAGCAATGTTGATTGTCATATGACATCCAACCCTTCAAGGATGAGGTATTATGTGATGCTTCCCCACTGGATGTTTGTGATGTTCTCTTGGGCCAACCATATATGTGGAAGTGCCATGTTGTTTATGAGTCTCGACCCCACAATGTCATTGTTTCTTTGGGGGGTCATCTATACAGAATATCAAAGGTATTTTCGACTACTGCTCCACCTAAAAAGTGCCACAAGGTAGTATCTCATACTACAAAATTAATCTTCTTCACAATCTATTCAAAAGGGGAACAAAAGGACACTGCAACAACTATAGCTTCGCCCCAAGCACCTTCTATCCAACAGAAGCAGGTCGATAAGGTTGTAGAAAAGAGAAAAGATTCCTTCTGCACACTGTCCTCTCATGTAGCCCAACTTGTTGAACATCCTCAACCTCAATAGGTTCGTGACAAACTTTCACAAACTAAGCAACGCGACGACTCCAGCAAGGCAAGCAGCTCACCAAGATGCAGATTCAAAAAACGCTTTTCCCTCTCCCCCGAGAACTCAACGCAGTGGAGACCATTGCTTCCTAAGGAGGGAGGATTGATCCAGGTGGATATCAGTTGCCACCCACCTTTTCCAATCGGCTCAAAATAGTTTTCTAGCAAATTTGGCAATTTACTATTTTTAGCAGTTTTTAACTTCTAGGGCCATTTTAAGGGTCCAAATGAAGGTTTTTGAAGATCAAGGTTCTCAATCATAGCCAAAGGCATGATTGAGCCCCCAAAATTAATCTCGTCGGTGATACCTTTCCAATGATCTATCATACGCCTAAAACGAATATTGTATGCAAAAGTTACGACCCCGGGAAATTGATGTACTAACTTACCCAAACGGGGCCCACATGAATTTTGGCACTTCATCTCCTAGGGTTAGGTTTTTGGATGCCTAGGGTTTTTGGCATTCCTGTTTATTGTAAAAAGGCCTTCAGAGCCTCATTGTAATCATCTTCTTGCGAATGCGAGTATCTGTCACATCTCTTATCAAAGATAAGCTGCCACCATTCTAACGAGTCTTTCACTCTGTATTTTTACAATCTCTGTACATTTCTTTCATTAATAGAAATCATGTATTAATGTATATCTATGTTTATCGTTGTGTCTCTTATACATTTATGTTATCTTGTTGAATATCTGTGATATCTCTGTGCATTTCTTTATTATATCTCTGCTCGCATTTCTTGTCGAAAATAATCCAGATCAATGGTATCAGAGCAGACTATTCTTGATCGTTTTTTTAGTGCATGTCCCCGACGAGGTCCAAGTATAGCAAGTCTAGTCTCGAGCTTGTCTCTCTTGAAGACAATTTCTCTTGCACACCCAAGAAACCCTCAATGGCAGAAGAAAAGAAAAACAACGGAGCAGACGATCCTATCACTCTGTTGCTTGAGCAAGCTCTCACGCGACAGAGGGATGAAATGATGGAGAATTTTTCCGACATCCTTCAACGCATTCCAATAGAAACATGTGCATATTGATCAAGCGACCACTTTGGAAGCACTTCATATTTCAAGGTACAAGTTAATTTTGATATTCCTGTATTTGAAGGACGGATAGATCCAGAAGCCCTATAAAAATGGTTAACTTTGCCAGAAGGTTATTTCTCTGTTCACAATTTTTTTGACAAAGAAAAGATCACCTTCGCACTCCTTAAAGCTCTCCCTCATGTCAAACATTGGTGGGAAACTTATTGGGAAAAAATTTCCACAGAGGAGTATGGAATATATGGGGTCGAGCCCACTTGGGATTTTTTTGTGGATGTAGTAAAGGAACAGTATTATCCTGTTGAAAACTACGAGGACCAGTACATGAGATGGACTAGACTGTAGCAAGAGAGGGGCCAAGTAGTTATGGAGTTCACCAATACCTTCCATACCTTGCGCACCAAGCTGGGTATCAAAGACTCTAAACGACATTTGGTTTTGAAATACCATGGGGCTCTACATAGATACATCCGAATTGAAATGGATTTTCTGGATATCTCTTCACTCGGTGCTACTTATCGATATGTCGTTAAAATTGAGAAAAAATTTAAGCACTAGAACAAATGGGAGTTCGGGTCTACAAATATTCAACAACCAAAGTATGAAAAAGATGACCATAGCAGGAAGTCTCCCAAAAACTAGTCCAAGCTATATCAAAATAAGGGTCACGGGAAGACAAAGAAGGACACCGGAAAATGGTTCGATCTCCACAAAATCCCCTGGCACAACACTGATGAATGTCACTCAAAACAGTCATTGGTGGCCGAGATCAAAGACAAGGAGCCAAACCCTGATTTAGAATCTGATTATGAAAATACTGGTAAAGGACAGATCATTAACGTAGACCCCACTACTATTGTCACGACCGTAACAATTCAACTAGAAGAACTAACAGATCCTTAAGAGGGGGAGCGCCTTTTTCATTCACAGATGTGGGTGAAGGGGACCCTGTTGCATTTTATTGTTGATAGCGAAATCTAGAAGAACCTCATCTCAGCAAAGGTTGTCAAACAGTTGGGACTGTCAACAACACCATACTCGCAACCATACAACATCGGGTGGCTTCTCTAAGACCCTGATCTTCATGTCAGCCAACAATGTCAATTATCATATGGCATCTATCCCTTCAAGGATGAGGTATTATGTGATGTTTCCCCACTATATGTTTGTGATGTTGTCTTGGGCCAACCATATATGTGGAAGAGCCATGATGTTTATGAGTCTCGACCTTGCAGTGTCATTGTTTCTTTGGGGGGTCATCTCTACAGAACACTAGAGGTAGTTCTGACTACTGTTCCACCTAAAAAGTTCCACAAGGTAGTATCTCATACTGCAAAATTCTACTTCTTCACAATCTCTTCAAAAGGGGAATAGAAGGACATTGCAACCACTACAGCTTAACCCCAAGCACCTTCTATCCAACAGAAGCATGTCGAAAAGGTTGTAGAAAAGCACAAATATTCCTTCTGCACACCGTCCTCTCATGTAGCCCGACTTGTTGAACAACCTCAACCTGAACAGGTTCGTGACAGACTTCCACAAACTGAGCAACGCGACGTCTCCAGCAAGGCAAGCAACTCACCAAGATGAAGATTCAACAAACGCTTTTCCCTCTCCCCCAAGAACTCAACGCAATGGAGACCATTACTTCCTAAGGAGGGAGGATTGATCCAGGTGGATATCGGTGGCCACCCACCTTTTTCGACTGGCTCAAAATAGTTTTCTGGCAAATTTGGAAATTTATTATTTTTAACAGTTTTTAAATTCTGGGGCCATTTTAAGGGCCCAAATGAAGGTTTTTCGAGATTGAGGTTCTCAATGATAGACAAAGGCATGATTGTTCCCCCAAAATGAATTTCCTTTAATATACCTTTCTAATGAGCTATCATACGCCTAAAACGAAGATCGTATGCAAAAGTTACGACCCCGTGAAGTTGATGTACTAACTTACCCAAACAGGACCCACATGACTTTTGGTGCTTCATCTCCTAAGGTTAGGTTTTTGGATGTCTAGGGTTTTTGGCATTCCTGTTTATTGTAAAAAGGCCTTCAAAGCCTCATTGTAATCATCTTCTTGCGAATGCAAGTAGCCATCACATCTCTTCTCAGAGATAAGCTGCAACCATTCTAACGAGTCTTTCACTTTGTATTTTTATAGTCTCTCTACATTTCTTTCATTAGTAGAAATCATGTATTACTATATATATGTGTTTATGGTTGCATCTCTGATACATTTATGTTATCTTATTGAATATCTACGATATCTCTGTGAATTTCTTTATTATATCTCCGCTCACATTTCTTGCCGAAAATAATCCGGATCAGTGGTATCAGAGCAGGCTGTTCTTGATCATTTTTTTAGTGCATGTCCCTGACAAGGTCCGAGTATAGAAATTTGGGTCTTGAGCTTGTCTCTCTTGAAGACAATCACTCTCACACACCCAAGACACCCTCAATGGAGGAATACAAGAAAAATGATGGAGAAGACGATCCTATCAGTCTGTTGCTTGAGCAAGCTCTCACGCGACAGAGGGACGAAATGATGGAGAATTTTTCCCACATCCTTCGACACCTCCCGATAGAAACAGGTGCATATTCATCAAGCGTCTATTTTGGAAGAACCTCATTTTTCAAGGTACAAGTTAATTTTGATATTTTTGTATTTGAAGGACAGATAGATGCAGAAGCCCTAGAAAAATGGTTAACTCTGCTGGAAGGATATTTCTCTGTTCACAATTTTTCTGACAAAGAAAAGATCACCTTCGCATTTCTTAAAGCTATCCCTCATGTCAAACATTGGTGGGAAACTTACTGGGAGAAAATTTCCACATAGGAGTTTGGAATATATGGGGTCGATCCCACTTGGGATTTTTTTGTGGATGCAGTAAAGGAACCGTATTATCATGTTGACCAGTACATGAGATGGACCACACCGTGGCAAGAGAGGGGGCAAGTAGTTCTGGAGTTCACCAATACCTTCCATACCTTGCACACCAAGCTAGGTATAAAAGACTCTGAACGACATTTGGTTCTGAAATACCATGGGGCTCTACACAGATACATCCAAACAGAAATGGATTTTCTAGATATCTCTTCACTCAGTGTTGCTTATCGATATGCCGTAAAAATTGAGCAGAAATTTAAGCACGAGAACAAATGAGAGTTCGGGTATAAAAATATGCAATAACCAAACTATGAAAAAGACGGCCATAGTAGACAGTCTCCCGAAAACCAGTCCAAGCCACATGAAAAGAAGAGTCACAAGAAGACAAAGAAGGACACCGGAAAATGGTGCGATTTCCACAAAATCCCTTGGCACAACACTGATGAATGTCGCTCAAAACAATCATTGGTGGCTGAGATCAAAGACAAGGAGCCGGACCTTGATTCATAATCTGATTCTGAAAATACTGGTAAAGGAAAGATCATTGACACAGACCCCACTGCTATTGTCGTGACCATAGCAATTCAACCAGAAGAACTAACATATCCTGAAGAGAGGGAGCACTTTTTTCATTCACAGATGTGGGTGAAGGGGACCCTGCTGCATTTTATTGTTGATAGCGGAAGCCAGAAGAACCTCATCTCAGCAGAGGTCGTCAAATAGTTGAGACTGTCGAAAACACCACACCCGCAACCATATATCATCAGGTGGCTTTGCCAAGGTTGTGATCTTTGTGTCAGCTAGCAATGTCGATTGTCATATGACATCCAACCCTTCAAGGATGAGGTATTATGTGATGTTTCCCCACTAGATGTTTGTGATGTTCTCTTGGGACAACCATATATGTCGAAGCGTCAGGCTGTTTATGAGTCTCGACCCCGCAGTGTCATTGTTTCTTTGGGGGGTCATCTCTACAGAATACCAGAGGTAGTTCCAACTACCTAAAAAGTGTCGTAAGGTATAATCTCATACTACAAAATTCAGCTTCTTCACAATCTGTTCAAAAGGGGAACACAAGGACACTGCAACCACTATAGCTTTGCCCCAAGCACCTTCTATCCAACAGAAGCAGGTCGACAAGGTTGTAGAAAAGAACAAAGATTCCTTCTGCACACCTTCCTCTCATGTAGCTCGACTTGTTGAATAGCCTCAACCTCAAGAGGTTCGTGACAAACTTCCACAAACTGAGCAATGCGATGTCTCCAGCAAGGCAAACAACTCACCAAGATGCAGATTCAACAAACACTTTTCCCTCTCCCTCAGGAACTCAACGCAATGGAGACCATTGCTTCCTAAGGAGGGAGGATTTATCCAGATGGATATCTTTGGTCACTCACCTTTTCTGACTGGTTCAAAACAATTTTCTGGCAAATTTGACAATTTACTTTTTTTAATAGTTTTTAACTTCCAGGGAAATTTTAAGGGCCCAAATGAAGGTTTTTTGATATCAAGGTTCTCAATGATATCCAAAGGAATTATTTATCCCCCAAAATGAATCTTCTCGATGATACCTTTCCAACGAGCTATCATACTCCTAAAACGGAGATCGTATACAAAAGTTACGACCCAGGGAAGTTGATGTACTAACTTACCCAAACGGGGCCCATATGAATTTTGGTGCTTGATCTCCTAGGGTTAGGTTTTTGGATGCCTAGGGTTTTTGGCATTCCTGTTTATTGTAAAAAGGCCTTCAGAGCCTCATTGTAATCATCTTCTTGCGAATGCGAGTATCTGTCACATCTCTTATCAAAGATAAGCTGCCACCATTCTAACGAGTCTTTCACTCTGTATTTTTACAATCTCTGTACATTTCTTTCATTAATAGAAATCATGTATTAATGTATATCTATGTTTATCGTTGTGTCTCTTATACATTTATGTTATCTTGTTGAATATCTGTGATATCTCTGTGCATTTCTTTATTATATCTCTGCTCGCATTTCTTGTCGAAAATAATCCAGATCAATGGTATCAGAGCAGACTATTCTTGATCGTTTTTTTAGTGCATGTCCCCGACGAGGTCCAAGTATAGCAAGTCTAGTCTCGAGCTTGTCTCTCTTGAAGACAATTTCTCTTGCACACCCAAGAAACCCTCAATGGCAGAAGAAAAGAAAAACAACGGAGCAGACGATCCTATCACTCTGTTGCTTGAGCAAGCTCTCACGCGACAGAGGGATGAAATGATGGAGAATTTTTCCGACATCCTTCAACGCATTCCAATAGAAACATGTGCATATTGATCAAGCGACCACTTTGGAAGCACTTCATATTTCAAGGTACAAGTTAATTTTGATATTCCTGTATTTGAAGGACGGATAGATCCAGAAGCCCTATAAAAATGGTTAACTTTGCCAGAAGGTTATTTCTCTGTTCACAATTTTTTTGACAAAGAAAAGATCACCTTCGCACTCCTTAAAGCTCTCCCTCATGTCAAACATTGGTGGGAAACTTATTGGGAAAAAATTTCCACAGAGGAGTATGGAATATATGGGGTCGAGCCCACTTGGGATTTTTTTGTGGATGTAGTAAAGGAACAGTATTATCCTGTTGAAAACTACGAGGACCAGTACATGAGATGGACTAGACTGTAGCAAGAGAGGGGCCAAGTAGTTATGGAGTTCACCAATACCTTCCATACCTTGCGCACCAAGCTGGGTATCAAAGACTCTAAACGACATTTGGTTTTGAAATACCATGGGGCTCTACATAGATACATCCGAATTGAAATGGATTTTCTGGATATCTCTTCACTCGGTGCTACTTATCGATATGTCGTTAAAATTGAGAAAAAATTTAAGCACTAGAACAAATGGGAGTTCGGGTCTACAAATATTCAACAACCAAAGTATGAAAAAGATGACCATAGCAGGAAGTCTCCCAAAAACTAGTCCAAGCTATATCAAAATAAGGGTCACGGGAAGACAAAGAAGGACACCGGAAAATGGTTCGATCTCCACAAAATCCCCTGGCACAACACTGATGAATGTCACTCAAAACAGTCATTGGTGGCCGAGATCAAAGACAAGGAGCCAAACCCTGATTTAGAATCTGATTATGAAAATACTGGTAAAGGACAGATCATTAACGTAGACCCCACTACTATTGTCACGACCGTAACAATTCAACTAGAAGAACTAACAGATCCTTAAGAGGGGGAGCGCCTTTTTCATTCACAGATGTGGGTGAAGGGGACCCTGTTGCATTTTATTGTTGATAGCGAAATCTAGAAGAACCTCATCTCAGCAAAGGTTGTCAAACAGTTGGGACTGTCAACAACACCATACTCGCAACCATACAACATCGGGTGGCTTCTCTAAGACCCTGATCTTCATGTCAGCCAACAATGTCAATTATCATATGGCATCTATCCCTTCAAGGATGAGGTATTATGTGATGTTTCCCCACTATATGTTTGTGATGTTGTCTTGGGCCAACCATATATGTGGAAGAGCCATGATGTTTATGAGTCTCGACCTTGCAGTGTCATTGTTTCTTTGGGGGGTCATCTCTACAGAACACTAGAGGTAGTTCTGACTACTGTTCCACCTAAAAAGTTCCACAAGGTAGTATCTCATACTGCAAAATTCTACTTCTTCACAATCTCTTCAAAAGGGGAATAGAAGGACATTGCAACCACTACAGCTTAACCCCAAGCACCTTCTATCCAACAGAAGCATGTCGAAAAGGTTGTAGAAAAGCACAAATATTCCTTCTGCACACCGTCCTCTCATGTAGCCCGACTTGTTGAACAACCTCAACCTGAACAGGTTCGTGACAGACTTCCACAAACTGAGCAACGCGACGTCTCCAGCAAGGCAAGCAACTCACCAAGATGAAGATTCAACAAACGCTTTTCCCTCTCCCCCAAGAACTCAACGCAATGGAGACCATTACTTCCTAAGGAGGGAGGATTGATCCAGGTGGATATCGGTGGCCACCCACCTTTTTCGACTGGCTCAAAATAGTTTTCTGGCAAATTTGGAAATTTATTATTTTTAACAGTTTTTAAATTCTGGGGCCATTTTAAGGGCCCAAATGAAGGTTTTTCGAGATTGAGGTTCTCAATGATAGACAAAGGCATGATTGTTCCCCCAAAATGAATTTCCTTTAATATACCTTTCTAATGAGCTATCATACGCCTAAAACGAAGATCGTATGCAAAAGTTACGACCCCGTGAAGTTGATGTACTAACTTACCCAAACAGGACCCACATGACTTTTGGTGCTTCATCTCCTAAGGTTAGGTTTTTGGATGTCTAGGGTTTTTGGCATTCCTGTTTATTGTAAAAAGGCCTTCAAAGCCTCATTGTAATCATCTTCTTGCGAATGCAAGTAGCCATCACATCTCTTCTCAGAGATAAGCTGCAACCATTCTAACGAGTCTTTCACTTTGTATTTTTATAGTCTCTCTACATTTCTTTCATTAGTAGAAATCATGTATTACTATATATATGTGTTTATGGTTGCATCTCTGATACATTTATGTTATCTTATTGAATATCTACGATATCTCTGTGAATTTCTTTATTATATCTCCGCTCACATTTCTTGCCGAAAATAATCCGGATCAGTGGTATCAGAGCAGGCTGTTCTTGATCATTTTTTTAGTGCATGTCCCTGACAAGGTCCGAGTATAGAAATTTGGGTCTTGAGCTTGTCTCTCTTGAAGACAATCACTCTCACACACCCAAGACACCCTCAATGGAGGAATACAAGAAAAATGATGGAGAAGACGATCCTATCAGTCTGTTGCTTGAGCAAGCTCTCACGCGACAGAGGGACGAAATGATGGAGAATTTTTCCCACATCCTTCGACACCTCCCGATAGAAACAGGTGCATATTCATCAAGCGTCTATTTTGGAAGAACCTCATTTTTCAAGGTACAAGTTAATTTTGATATTTTTGTATTTGAAGGACAGATAGATGCAGAAGCCCTAGAAAAATGGTTAACTCTGCTGGAAGGATATTTCTCTGTTCACAATTTTTCTGACAAAGAAAAGATCACCTTCGCATTTCTTAAAGCTATCCCTCATGTCAAACATTGGTGGGAAACTTACTGGGAGAAAATTTCCACATAGGAGTTTGGAATATATGGGGTCGATCCCACTTGGGATTTTTTTGTGGATGCAGTAAAGGAACCGTATTATCATGTTGACCAGTACATGAGATGGACCACACCGTGGCAAGAGAGGGGGCAAGTAGTTCTGGAGTTCACCAATACCTTCCATACCTTGCACACCAAGCTAGGTATAAAAGACTCTGAACGACATTTGGTTCTGAAATACCATGGGGCTCTACACAGATACATCCAAACAGAAATGGATTTTCTAGATATCTCTTCACTCAGTGTTGCTTATCGATATGCCGTAAAAATTGAGCAGAAATTTAAGCACGAGAACAAATGAGAGTTCGGGTATAAAAATATGCAATAACCAAACTATGAAAAAGACGGCCATAGTAGACAGTCTCCCGAAAACCAGTCCAAGCCACATGAAAAGAAGAGTCACAAGAAGACAAAGAAGGACACCGGAAAATGGTGCGATTTCCACAAAATCCCTTGGCACAACACTGATGAATGTCGCTCAAAACAATCATTGGTGGCTGAGATCAAAGACAAGGAGCCGGACCTTGATTCATAATCTGATTCTGAAAATACTGGTAAAGGAAAGATCATTGACACAGACCCCACTGCTATTGTCGTGACCATAGCAATTCAACCAGAAGAACTAACATATCCTGAAGAGAGGGAGCACTTTTTTCATTCACAGATGTGGGTGAAGGGGACCCTGCTGCATTTTATTGTTGATAGCGGAAGCCAGAAGAACCTCATCTCAGCAGAGGTCGTCAAATAGTTGAGACTGTCGAAAACACCACACCCGCAACCATATATCATCAGGTGGCTTTGCCAAGGTTGTGATCTTTGTGTCAGCTAGCAATGTCGATTGTCATATGACATCCAACCCTTCAAGGATGAGGTATTATGTGATGTTTCCCCACTAGATGTTTGTGATGTTCTCTTGGGACAACCATATATGTCGAAGCGTCAGGCTGTTTATGAGTCTCGACCCCGCAGTGTCATTGTTTCTTTGGGGGGTCATCTCTACAGAATACCAGAGGTAGTTCCAACTACCTAAAAAGTGTCGTAAGGTATAATCTCATACTACAAAATTCAGCTTCTTCACAATCTGTTCAAAAGGGGAACACAAGGACACTGCAACCACTATAGCTTTGCCCCAAGCACCTTCTATCCAACAGAAGCAGGTCGACAAGGTTGTAGAAAAGAACAAAGATTCCTTCTGCACACCTTCCTCTCATGTAGCTCGACTTGTTGAATAGCCTCAACCTCAAGAGGTTCGTGACAAACTTCCACAAACTGAGCAATGCGATGTCTCCAGCAAGGCAAACAACTCACCAAGATGCAGATTCAACAAACACTTTTCCCTCTCCCTCAGGAACTCAACGCAATGGAGACCATTGCTTCCTAAGGAGGGAGGATTTATCCAGATGGATATCTTTGGTCACTCACCTTTTCTGACTGGTTCAAAACAATTTTCTGGCAAATTTGACAATTTACTTTTTTTAATAGTTTTTAACTTCCAGGGAAATTTTAAGGGCCCAAATGAAGGTTTTTTGATATCAAGGTTCTCAATGATATCCAAAGGAATTATTTATCCCCCAAAATGAATCTTCTCGATGATACCTTTCCAACGAGCTATCATACTCCTAAAACGGAGATCGTATACAAAAGTTACGACCCAGGGAAGTTGATGTACTAACTTACCCAAACGGGGCCCACATGAATTTTGGTGCTTGATCTCCTAGGGTTAGGTTTTTGGATGCCTAGGGTTTTTGGCATTCCTGTTTATTGTAAAAAGGCCTTCAGAGCCTCATTGTAATCATCTTCTTGCAAATGCGAGTATCTGTCACATCTCTTATCAAAGATAAGCTACCACCATTCTAGCGAGTCTTTCACTCTGTATTTTTACAGTCTTTGTACATTTCTTTCATTAATAGAAATTGTGTATTACTGTATATCTGTGTTTATGGTTGCATCTTTGATACATTTATGTTATCTTATTGAATATCTGTGATATCTTTGTGCATTTCTTTATTATATCTCTGCTCACATTTCTTGCCAAAAATAATCTGGATTAGTGGTATCAGAGCAGGCTGTTCTTGATTGTTTTTTCAGTGCATGTCCTCGACGAGGTCCGAGTATAGAAAGTTGGGTCTTGAGCTTGTATCTCTTGAATACAATCACTCTCACACACCCAAGAAACCCTCAATTGTGGAAGAAAAGAAAAACGACGGAGTAGACGATCCTATCAGTCTGTTTCTTGAGCAAGCTCTCACGCGACAGAGGGACAAAATGATGGAGAATAGTTTCCACATCCTTCAATGCATGCCGATAACAATAGGTGCATCTTCATCAAGCGATCACTTTGGAAGCACCTCACCTTTCAAGGTACAAGTTAATTATGATATTCCTGTATTTGAAGGATAAATAGATGCAGAAGGCCTAGAAAAATAGTTAACTCTGCTAGAAGTTTATTTCTCTGTTCACAGATTTTTCAACAAAGAAAAGGTCACCTTCACACTCCTTAAAGCTCTCCCTCATGTCAAACATTGGGGGGTTATATCTATAGAATACCAGAGGTAGTTCCGACTAATGTTCCACCTAAAAGGTGCTGCAAGGTAGTATCTCATACTAAAAAATTCAACTTCTTCACAATCTGTTCAAAATGGGAACATAAGGACATTGCAACCACTACAGCTTTGCCCCAAGCACCTTCTATCCAAAAGAAGCATGTCGACAAGGTTGGAGAAAACTGCAAAGATTCTTTCTGCACACCATCCTCTCATGTATCCGAACTTGTTGAATAGCCTCATCCTCAACATGTTTGTGATAGACTTCCATAAACTGAGCAACGCGATGTCTCCAGCAAGGCAAACAGCTCAGCAAGATGCAGATTCAACAAACACTTTTCCCTCTCCCCCGAGAACTCAATGCAATGGAGACCATTTCTTCCTAAGGAGGGAGGATTGATCCAGGTGGATATCAGTGGCCACCCACCTTTTCTGACTAGCTCAAAATAGTTTTCTGGCAAATTTGGCAATTTACTATTTTTAGCAGTTTTTAACTTTCGAGGCCATTTTAAGGGCCCAAATGAATTTTTTTCAAGATATAGGTTCTCAATGATATAAAAAATCATGATTGAGCCCCCAAAATGAATCTTCTTGACGATACCTTTCCAACGAGCTATCATACGCCTAAAACCGAGATCGTATACAAAAGTTATGAGCCCTGGAAGTTGATGTACTAGCTTACCCAAATGGGGCCCACATGACTTTTGGCGCTTCATCTCTTAGGGTTAAGTTTTTGGATGTCTAGGGTTTTTGGCATTCATGTTTATTATAAAAATTCCTTCAGAGCCTCATTGTTATCATCTTCTTGTGAATGCGAGTATCCGTCACATCTCTTCTCAGAGATAAGCTTCCACCATTCTAGTGAATCTTTCACTCTGTATTTTTACAGTCTATGTACATTTCTTTCATTAATAGAAATCATGTATTAATGTACATCTGTGTTTATGGTTGCATATCTGATACATTTATGTTATCTTATTTAATATTTGTGATATCTTTGTGCATTTCTTTATTATATCTCCGCTCACATTTCTTGCTGAAAATAATCTGGATCAGTGGTATCAGAGAAGACTGTTCTTGATCGTTTTTTCAGTGCATGTCCCTGACGAGGTCCGAGTATAGAAAGTTGGGTCTCGAGATTTTCTCTCTTGAAGACAATCACTCTCACACACCCAATAAACCCTCAATGGAGGAAGAAAATAAAAATGACGGAGAAGACGATCCTATCAGTCTGTTGCTTGAGCAAGCTCTCACGCGACAGAGGGAAGAAATGATGGAGAATTTTTTCCACATCCTTCAATGCCTGTCGATTGCAACAGGTGCATCTTCATCAAGAGGACACTTTGGAAGCACCTTGCCTTCCAAGGTACAACATAATTTTGATATTCCTGTATTTGAAGGACAAATAGATGCAGAAGGCCTAGAAAAATGGTTAACTCCACTAGAAGGTTATTTCTCTGTTCACAATTTTTCCGACAAAGAAAACATCACCTTCACACTCTTTAAAGCTCTCCCTCATGTAAAACATTGGTGGGAACCTTACTGGGAGAAAATTTCCATAGAGGAGTCTGGAGTATATGGGGCCGAGCCCACTTGGGATTTTTTGGTGGATGCGGTAAAGGAACAGTATTATCACGTTGGCAACTACGAGGACCAGTACATGAGATGGAACACACTGCAGAAAGAGAGGGGCCAAACAGTTCTGGATTTCACCAATACCTTCCATACCTTGTGCACCAAGATGGGTATCAAAGACTTCGAATGACATTTGGTTTTGAAATACCGTGGGGCTCTACACAGATACATCCAAACAGAAATGGATTTTCTAGATATCTCTTCACTCGGTGATGCTTATCGATATGTCATTAAAATCGAGCAGAAATTTAAGCACTAGAAAAAATGGGAGTTCAGGTCTACAAATCCGCAACAACCAAAGTATGACAAAGACGTCTATATCCGATAGTCTCACAAAAACCAGTCCAAGCCACATGAAAAGAAGGGTCACTGGAAGACAAAGAATGACACCGGAAAATGGTGCAATTTACACAAAATCCCCTGGCACAAGAATGATGAATGTCGCTCAAAACAGTCATTGGTAGCCAAGATCAAAGACAAGGAGATGAACCCTAATTCTGAATCTGATTATGAAAATACTGGTAAAGGACAGAGCATTGAGGAAGACCCAACTGCTATTGTCGCGACCATAGCAATTCAACCAGAAGAACTAACAGATCCTGAAGAGGGGGAGCACATTTTTCATTCATAGATGTGGGTGAAGGGGACCCCACTGCATTTTATTGTTGATAGCAGAAGCCAGAAGAACCTCATCTCAGCAGAGGTCGTCAAACAGTTGGTATTGTTGACAACACCACACCCCCAACCATACAACATCGAGTGGCTTCGCCAAGGTCGTGATCTTCGTGTCAACCAACAATGTCGATTGTCATACGACATCCAACCCTTCAAGGATGAGGTATTATGTGATGTTTCCCCACTAGATGTTTGTGATGTTCTCTTGGGAAACCATATATGTGGAAGGGCCATGTTGTTTATGAGTCTCGACCCCGCAGTGTCATTGTTTCTTTGGGGGGTCATCTCTACAGAATACTAGAGGTAGTTCTGACTATTGTTCCACCTAAAAAGTGCTCCAAGGTAGTATCTCATACTGCAAAATTCAGCTTCTTCACAATCTGTTCAAAAGAGGAACAGAAGGACACTGCAACCACTACAGCTTCGTCCCAAGCACCTTTTATCCAACAGAAGTAGGTCAACAAGGTTGCAGAAAAGCGCATATATTCCTTCTGCACGCCGTCCTCTCATGTAGCCCGACTTGTTGAACAACCTCAGCCTTAATAGGTTCGTGACAGACTTCCATAAACTGAGAAACGTGACGTCTCCAGCAAGGAAAGCAACCCACCAAGATGCAGATTTAGCAAACGGTTTTCCCTCTCCCCCGGGAACTCAACGCAATGGATACCGTTTCTTCCTAAGGAGGGAGGATTGATCCAGGTGGATATCGGTGGCCACCCACCTTTTCCTACTGGCTCAAAACAATTTTCTGGTAAATTTGACAATTTACTATTTTTAGCAATTTTTAACTTCTGGGGCCATTTTAAGGGTCCAAATGAAGGTTTTTCGAGATTAAGGTTCTAAATTATAGCCAAAGGCATGATTGAGACCCAAAAATCAATATCCTCAATGATACCTTTCCAACAATCTATCATACGCCTAAAACGAAGATCGTATGCAAAAGTTACGACCCCAGGAAGTTGATGTACTAACTTACCAAACGGGGCCCACATGACTTTTGGCGCTTCATCTCCTATGGCTAGGTTTTTGGATGTCTAGGGTTTTTGGCATTCCTTCTTATTGTAAAAATGCCTTTAGAGCCTCATTGTAATCATCTTCTTGCGAATGCGAGTAGCCATCACATCTCTTCTCAGAGATAAGCTGCCACCATTCTAGCGAGTCTTTCACTTTGTATTTTTACAGTCTCTGTACATTTATTTCATTAATAGAAATCGTGTATTACTGTATATATATGTGTTTATGGTTGCATCTCTGATACATTTATGTTATCTTATTGAATATCTGCAATATCTCTGTGTCTTTCTTTATTATATCTCCACTCGCATTTTTTGCCGAAAATAATCTGGATCAGTGGTATCAGAGCAGGTTGTTCTTGATCATTTTTTCAGTGCATGTCCCCGACGAGGTCCGAGTAAAAAAAATTGGTTCTAGAGCTTGTATCTCTTGAATACAATCGCTCTTGCACACCCAAGAAATCCTCAATGGCGGAAGAAAAGAAAAACAACGGAGCAGACGATCCTGTCAGTCTGTTGCTTGAGCAAGCTCTCACACGACAGAGGGATGAAATGATGGAGAATTTTTCCCACTTCCTTCAATGCCTGCCAATATAAATAGGTGCATATTCATCAAGCGACCACTTTGGAAGCCCCTCGATTTTCAAGGTACAAGTTAATTTTGATATTCCTGTATTTGAAGGACAAATAGATGCAGGAGCCCCAGAAAAATGGTTAACTCTGCTAGAAGGTTATTTCTTTGTTCACAATTTTTCTGACAAAGAAAAAATCACGTTCGTACTCCTTAAAGCTCTCCCTCATGTCAAAAATTGGTGGGAAACTTACTGGGAGCAAAGTTCCATAGAGGAGTCTGGAATATATGGGGCCGAGTCCACATGGGAGTTTTTTGTGGATGTGGTAAAGGAACAGTATTATCCTGTTGGCAACTACGAGGACCAGTACATGAGATGGATCACACTATGGCAAGAGAGGGGCCAAGAAGTTATGGAGTTCACCAATACCTTCCATACCTTGCACACCAAGCTGGGTATAAAAGACTCTGAATGACATTTGGTTCTGAAATACCGTGGGGCTCTACACAGATACATCCAAACTGAAATGGATTTTCTGGATATCTCTTCACTCGGTGCTGCTTATCGATATGCCATTAAAATCGAGCATAAATTTAAGCACTAGAACAAACGGGAGTTTGGGTCTACAAATATGCAACAACTGAAGTATGACAAAGATGGCCATAACATACAGTCTCCCGAAAATCAGTCCAAGCCGCATGAAAAGAAGGGTCACGGGAAGACAAAGAAGGACACCGAAAAATGGTGCGATTTCCACAAAAGCCCCTGGCACAACACTGATGAATGTCACTCAAAACAGTCATTGGTGGCCGAGATCAAAGACAAGGAGCTGAACTCTGATTCAGAATCTGATTCTGAAAATACTGGTAAAGGACAGATCATTGATGCAGACCCCACTGCTATTGTCGCGACCATAGCAATTCAACCAGAAGAACTAACAGATCCTGAAGAGGGGGAGCGCCTTTTTCATTCAAAGTTGTGGGTGAAGGGGACCCCACTGCATTTTATTATTGATAGCGGAAGCTAGAAGAACCTCATCTCAGCAGAGGTCATCAAACAGTTGGGACTGTCGACAACACCACACCCGCAACCATACATCATCGGGTGGCTTCGCAAAGGTCACGATCTTCATTTTAGCCAGCAATGCCGATTGTCATACGACATCCAACCCTTCAAGGATGAGGTATTGTGTGATGTTGCCCCACTAGATGTTTGTGATGTTCTCTTGGGCCAACCATATATGTGGAAGTTCCATGTTGTTTATGAGTCTCGACCCCGCAGTGTCATTGTTTCTTTGGGGGGTCATCTCTACAGAATACCAGAGGTAGTTATGATTACTATTCCACCTAAAAAGTGCCACAAGGTAGTATCTCATACTACAAAATTCAACTTCTTCACAATCTGTTCAAAAGGGGAACAAAAGGACACTGCAACCACTACAACTTCGCCCCAAGCACCTTCTATCAAACATAAGCAGGTCAACAAGGTTGCAGAAAGGCACAAATATTCCTTCTGCACACCGTCCTCTCATGTATCCTGACTTTTTGAGCAACCTCAACCTCAATAGGTTCGTGACATACTTCCACAAACTGAGCAATGTGATGTCTCCAACAAGACAAACAACTCACCAAGATGCAGATTTAACAAACGCTTTTCCCTCTCCCCCGAGAACTCAACGCAATGGATACCATTGCTTCCTAAGGAGGGAGGATTGATCCAATTGGATATCGGTGGCCACCCACCTTTTTCGACTAGCTCAAAACAATTTTCTAGCAAATTTGACAATTTACTATTTTTAGCAGTTTTTAACTTCCAGGGCCATTTTAAGGGCCCAAATGAAGGTTTTTCGAGATCGAGGCTCTCAATGATAGCCAAAGACATGATTGATCCCCTTAAATGAATCTCCTCGACGATACCTTTCCAACGAGCTATCATACGCCTAAAACGGAGATCGTATGCAAAAGTTACAACCCCGGGAAGTTGATGTACTAACTTAACCAAATGGGGCCCACGTAACTTTTGGTGCTTCATCTCCTAGGGTTAGGTTTTTGGATGTCTAGGATTTTTGACATTCCTGTTTATTGTAAAAAGGCCTTCAGAGCCTCATTGTAATCATCTTCTTACGAATGCAAGTAGCCGTCACATCTCTTCTCAGAGATAAGTTGCCACCATTCTAGCGTGTCTTTCACTCTGTATTTTTACAATCTCTGTACATTTCTTTCATTAATAGAAATTGTGTATTAATGTATATCTATGTTTATGGTTGCATCTCTGATACATTTATGTTATCTTATTGAATATCTGCGATATCTCTGTGCATTTCTTTATTATATCTCCGCTCGCATTTCTTGACGAAAATAATCTGGATCAACTTTGTAACCCAATTTTTTTTCTTCTGAATATAAAGCATTTGAGGTTGATCTATCATTATCTCCTTTTGAGTTGCTCATGTATTACTCTGTCAAAGTTCTCTTATGCACGTAGATCATTTTCTTTTAGTTTTTTTTTATGTGATCATAAATCTCTAGCCATACTATGATGGATGTGAGGAATTCTGTTTATTTTCTTTAATTGTATGAATGTGTGTGTGTTTCCTGGTCCATTCTCAGGAACTCTCTTTTAAAAGAAAAAGAAAAATATTTTCCATTTTCTGTTATATTTATTCTATTTTCTTTTGACGAAATTCTTTAAAAGTCCCACATTTTATAAATCTCAGACAGAGGAGTACCACCTCTATAAAATTGCAAGAGGATTCACATCCTCGTAAGGTTGTCGTTTCGGTCCTGACGGATTCAAGTGTCAAGAGTAACCTAAGGTAATAATCTAGTTAACGTCTATCTTAATATGATGATGATAGTTAACATCCACTGAGACCAAGATTGGTCTATTAGACCTTAAGAAAGGTACGAGATTACTTGGACTTCTTTAGAATGTTATTTTGATATTCAAACAACATTAGGAGAAGCATTCCAAGATCACTATAGTATTGATGACTTAGAATGTTAAGAAGGTCAGTATTACATGACAAATATTTTGAAATTGAGATCTAATTTGGGTATACACAGTGCACTCTAGGAGAAAGTTCTTTTCATATTCAACCCTTTGAGTGTCAAAAAGGTGACAAATTCTTTCATGCCATGGTGTTTTGGGAATAGTCCAATGCCCAGTTTCACTATGCAGCTCATGATAATTAGTTCTTATTTTAGCAATATTGATTCTCTTCCATACTCTAGTCAAAACAAAAATATGCTTTTGATCTTCAAGATTAGGGTTAACCACCTCCTTATAGTATCTTAATTTCTTTTATCCTCTAATTCTTTATCATGACAAATAATCTCCTTAAATCTAGCTTTAATGATATTTTTAATATTATCGGTATTATGCACAATAACTTCTTCCTTTATTCCCCAATGATTTAGCAAGACTTGGCATCATTGTGCCATCCCCTCTTAAGCCTGTGGTGATTTTGGATGGATTCTGAAGCAATTTTGGGGAGCTGTGTGTCATCCATGTTGTTTATCTTGTTCTTGTACATTAAGTACCTAATCATAGCTATGCTCTCAATGGGGGAAAGGCTCGTTTCTATGAGGAGGATATGATAGGGTGTATTGCCTTTAATTTTGGGATTATAAGTGATCAAATTCTTTTGGATCTGCTCTATCTTTCACCAAGATTCATTGTATTCCCAAACTTCACAAAGAGGAGCTTTTTCTTATCCCATAGTCAAAGGTCTGCTAATTTACAATTATTTTCAAGCCCATAATAAGCTTTCCACCCTCCATCTATCATTTTCTCAATATTAATTATTTCATATAATTTATTTTAAATATCGTTGAAGCTTGAGTAGTTAGTTAAGAGGGACGATGATAAAAGTTAAATAATTTATTTTTTTTGGATTTTCTTAATTTATTATCATGAGATTCGATTAGATAATTTTTGTCAAAATTACAATTTTGAATTGATGAAATTGTTACTTTTAAGACAAAAAAATGGATTCAACATCGTGGAATACCCTTATGACAACTAGATCATGCAATGTTAATATTTAATATATGCGGTTCCATCAATCCAAAAATGATTCTTGCTCGATTTTGAGAAAAAAATGCGAGTGCCTCTTCCCATTATTTTGAGTAATTGGAAAATGACCAATTTGCAACGCAATTAGATTATAACTTTCTTATCAAAGCTCAATTCTCTTAAAACTTATAGTATGTTTAAAGAGTAAGTTCATAAATGGAAAAACTCAATTCTTTTAAGGTGGAAATTCTTTTCTAAATCTAATAATTTTTTTATCACAAATTATAAAATTCTTTTCTAAATCCAACAATTGTTTTTAGAATTTTATGGCAAGTTATAATTGCATCTAATCAATTAAAAAATTTGACCATAAATCTTCTTGATTTGGATCCATTTTAAACCAACTTATTTTACTTAAATTTAAAAAATAATAAATCAAAATAAAACTTTATCTTAAAACAAAATCTACTTATTCACTCTATTCACATAAAACACATCAACCATTTTAAACTAACTTATATTACTTAAATTTAAAAAATAATAAATCAAAATAAAAATTTATCTCTACTTATTCACTCAATTCACATAAAACACATCAACCATCGTAAGAACATAAGTAAACAAAACGTGGTGGTGAGAGTTTCATAATTAATTGTAAGCGAATCCAACTTGATGACGGAGGACAAAATTCATAATCCTAATGCAAATAATAATTTAAGATGTCATTAATTATTAAAAACTCTTATGCTCATCATCATAAGTTAGAATATCTCTAATACAGTTACTTTATCTTCACATAATAAAAAATTCTGTACTCATAAAGATGTGAAGACTAATAAGTTGAACAAGTGGATTTAATTAATATATATATATATATATATATATATATATATATATATATGTTTTTTAAGTTGTTGCGAAGATCAAACAAACATTAAGAAGATAATCATCATTACCACTTTTAGTTGTCCCAATTATTTTTATTCATCCCCACGTTATAAATATCCACATCCTTATCATTACTTTTAGTTTGTTTCTAATACTTTATCATTGCCCATAAAAGAGTAAGAAATTTATATTTAATCATTAGTTTTTATATGTTTTCAATACTTTAGAATTAACCATAAAAGAGAATGAAGTATAATGGGTATATCATAGTTTTACATTGTTAATTATGGAAATATTTTCACCTCTCTCTTACAATTTAGCTAGTTATGTGCCTTGGCTATGTTTCCCTGCATTGAGAGAGTTAACAAAAGGGATTAGAGACTTGGCAAGAGGTTCTTTATTTAAAGTACATTGCATAGCTTTAAGGTTACAAAGTTTGTTATATGTGTCGTGTCCAATTCCACCTTCCAAACATGTTATTAGTGTGGTCTATAGTGAAAGAATATTGCATATCATCATAGTGTAGGATCAATAAAAGAACCCTTTTTAGCTCCACTAAAGGATTCCAAACACTACGACGTTTGAAGAGTTGGGTAGAGTTTTTAGACCCGAGTCTTCGTAGTTTACTTAGTTAAACGTCTAACAAAGGCTTGTAACATAAACATCTAAAACCATCAGTGATCTTATATTTCTTGATGGTATTGGCCTTATTCCAATTCAAGTCCTTCCACAAGTTAACATGAAATTAAAGTCCTTACTTCAATAGGATGCAGTTCAAAATAAACTCTTTTACCTGCACTAAATTAGTCTTTCACGATTAGTAAGTCTTAAGTGCTCCTATGGTTCTTGCTAAGGGATCTAGTCTCTAAACTAAGAATTAATTTAAGCCTAAAATATTGTTAATTCTTCTTCTAAAAGATCCCATGGCCAAAACACAAGGTGAATTGGCTAGAGTCTTACATTCGTGTAGGAGCATAGGTGATCACTAAATTAAGTATTCATTTAAAGATAGACCAAACTTGAGACTATAACATTTCCAAATTTAATAAAAGGTTTAACAACCATCAAAGCTTTCCAAATACTATGATCAACAAAGGCCCATTTCCAAATTTAATAAAAGGTTTAACAACCTTCCAAATACTTTAACCAAAGATAGGGTCGAAACACAAGTCTCTATAGGTAACATCCCAGTCATGACTTATTGGTCAAGGGAGCTCTTCATTTGATATGGTTAGGTAGGATAGCCTTCTTTGTCTTCCTTGCAAGGTCCAAAGAACCTCTTTAATGCATAGGGATTGATCTTGAGTATGGATTTTGATGATCCCGATTCCATCCTAGTCCCTAGGAATGTAATAAAGATTCAAATTAACTCTACGGAATCCCTTTCCACCTTTAATATTTTCCCAAAGGAAGCTCCATAGAGTTTTTTATAAATTATAGTGGAAGCTAACCAAGGGAAACTAATAGGAGGAGTTGTAAACATGAGTAACAACCAAAATATTAGTGTAAAAATAAACTTTGTGACCAAGGCCAAAGCCTTTATACCATTTTTTAGTTTTTTTTCCCACACTATGAATAACAATTTTCCATAGTTCCTTAGTGTATTGTTGAACTTAAAGATTATCACTAGCGAGATCCATAAGTATCTTGGTCTAATATCCATTCATGAATATTACAAGGACTTTGGTTGTGGCATTAGGTTTCAACCCATTAAATATTAGACAAAAACATTGTGCACAAAGTCTAGAGACACTTAATAGTGTTGCCCACTATTTTTTCCTCCATGAGGATGGTGAGGAAGGAGTCATATGCAAAGTGTCCATTGACAAGTTTTCAAACTCCTATATAGGGAGAGGAATACCCTTGATGACTCCTTGTCCCACTATATGGGTGATAAAATATTTCAAAGATTCATCCACCATCACACAAAGAGTAGATGCTAAAGGGAAGCCTTGATGAATAGACCAAATAGAGTTTCAACTATACCCATGAAGAAATCCTTGAAGGTCAATGCCTTAAGAATTTTCAAGATGGCGACTAATTCAACCTTATATTATGCTTTCTCAAAAACTAATTTGAAAACTTAGTGTCAAGACTTGAGCAACTAGCTCACTTGATCCCTTTGCAAACAATTAATGAAGCTCATATGCTTTAGATGAATAATCTTGGTTAGTATGTACTTTTTTTAAACGAAAACTGAAATTATATTAATTTTCAAAAACCGAGTGTTTTGCCGAAGGGAACACCAATTACATAGTCTGCTTCTAAGCTTTCCAAAACATAGTAGATTTCACTGATTGAGTCTATTGATAAAAAGAGATGAAATTTAGGAAAAAAAAATCTAGGTTATCTTACATGTTGCTTGCCTATTGAACTAACCTAGAAAACAACTAATTCTAAAAAACATTCATACGTTTAAACTTGCGCACTTCCTTGATCCTTCTACTCCTCACTAGTGTGTTTTATACTGGTGACTTCAATTTCCATTGGGACGTGACTTTGTAATGTTGCTTCTGCATCATTTTCCTCTCTGTGCACATAGCTTTGTGTTCCTAGATTGTTTGATGCAAGAGAAAGATTCTCCAGATGCTAATATGTAGTGATAGCCTTGAACCTTCCAAATTATTCCCCTGAGAGATTGTTTCTACACTTATGGGTGCAAATTAAGCTCATTTGGTAGGAATTTTGGAAAAAGTAGAAGTGCTTCATTTCTTCTAGTTTGGTGGAGAAAGAAAGGATGGAATTTTTATTGACCTGAATCAACTCCTCGTGTCGATGCATAACCCTCTTGTGTTCTTGTAAATTGTCACCTACCATTGTAGACCAAGTAGCCCTGCCCAAAATAATTGCAATATTTTGAAATTGAATATCCAAACCCCTTAAGTATGAGCAATGCTAAGGGAGGGTAGCCTACTCCCCTTTGGTTCAAGAATCCAAGATTGTCGTGAGGGTAAAATCATGAATGTGGGTAACACATTCATGAGAATCAGGTCATGAAAAATTATAAATGCCAATTTGAACAAATGACACAAATGTTCATTTGAAATATTTTTTCGGTCGAATGTTAAATCTAACAACGCCATGGAAAGTCGTGCCACAAGATACATGTCTTGACGTTTTTTGTCTGACAATATAGTTTTCGACCAAAATAGGTTTTTGATTGAAAAATTAGTTTCGTTGAACTATTGTTTTGGCTGAAAACCTATTTTTTCCGAAAGTTTCTTTATATATATATCAACCGCATTTCCCTTTGAAAAATTGGGACCCTATCATTTTCTATGCACGTTGGACATGAGTGACACCAAAAACGCCAAAGCATTTGTGGGTTTACTTCGACTACTAGGTCAGTTATAAGTTATTTTGTTTTGAAAAAAAATAATTTTTTTACTGATAAAAAATGTGCATAGAGTATAAGGTCAGGTTTCCTACTCCGATTTTGCTGTTGTATTGTACATTTCCTTCAAAACTTCAGTGTTCCCACATATGCATCTTTAAACGGATTCATTTACACTTCATATTACCTCCAAATGTGAAGAACTGCTAAACTATAAATCATCACATTGCACATTTTGCAAGGGAAATAGAATGTCTAGATACAAAAATAGCTTAGAATGTGCTTTGGACACAAAAAAATAGCACATTACATTTCATTTTGCACAAGCCACAACTTCAATATTATTGTCGAAAAGTCAATGGAATCTCTTATGAGGATTGCATAAGGAACATTTCATCCACAATGTTCCATTTGCACAAAATGTGTTAGAAAGGACTATTCAAATTGACGATAGATAATATTTCCACAGAAATCAATAAATTGTAGCTACCATAGTCTTAGTTGTGAACGGATAATTTTTGTTCGAATTCTCTAGTTTTATAAACAAATATTAAAACTATCTATGATATAATTAACTATTGCATGTATTGCAACACTTATAACATCACTGTGCATTTTTCACCAATGATCCAATGAAAAACACTGTTACTGATATATTGTGAACTACGAACACAACTCATTAATTTTGTATTCAATGTACAAGTATTTTTGCAAACTATCCTTTCCATTAGCGTGTCTTGATTTTATTGATTGATCTACTATGTTTTGTACACACCAATATTAATATATACAAGTTAAATAGCTTCTAAGAAATCTGTATCTAGTAGTTGAGACAACTCTCCTCACCCATTATTAATGTTTTCTTCACGTGTCCTTGTTGGGATCTAAAGATGTCTTAAAATATAACCTCTATGCATCATCCAAAGGTAGGCGCGTCAAGGTAGGCACTGACACAAGTGTTTTACTTGTCGCCTACGTAGGTTCTTACCTTCCGTTTTCAATACCCGTCCTCCAGAGATGCAACCCCTACAAAGAAACAACAATCGCAATAAAAGGAACAAAAATTGTTCTGTTCAAATGAACAACAAAAGGAAGAACAATCGTGAAAAGGGAACATCAGTCGTTATATTGGGCCGAACTAATGTTGTATTAATTGAGTTGTATTACTTGCCCAACTATCTAATTTGTCAACCCGGGGTTCATAAACTGACGAAGCACACACAAAGTATATGCAAGATTGAAGAAAGACTAATCTAATCTAATGTTTAAGCTACCACTGAAATTGAATCATTAATCTAACACACGACTGAAATAGAATCATTAATCTAACACATGACTGAATTAGAATCATTAATCTAACACACGACTTGGAATTGAATTAATCTAGTTGCATAAATGAAATTAATCTAGGAATGGGAAATTGTGTGAAGGAAATTAATCTAGAAATGGAGAACTGCATGAAGGAAGAATAGATACAACAAGTGAAGAGTTGAACGACATAACAACATATGGGAGATCTCACCAATGAAGCAATCTTATATTACAATAATCAAATCAATCTTTATAAAAGAATAATGAAAGCATGAAAACCAAAACCATGAATCAAAGCTAAGAATCCCTTTCTCTTTCGAATCCTAATGACTACCATTAATGACTACTCTAATTCTAATTACATAATCTAACCCTATTCTCGTGAAGAGAGAGCACTCTCTTTTATACATGAGAGCCTTGAAGATAAGATAACCATCTCATTATTATATATCCACTTTTCTCTCAACCTATTTCCCATTATTACAAAATACAATCCCTTCAAATCCTCACACATATCTCTCATACATATTGGATAAGATATTCCAACCAAATATCCATGATCTTCTCCTTGGAATGGGCTTGAATTATCTCCTCAAATATTGAAATGGTGGAGAAAATATTCGAGAAATCCTTTTGAATTAATCCTTCTCATATTCCTACACATTACAAAGCTCACACATATTTGAGATATATATGAAAACATGTTGATTTTCTAACATTTAATCACAAATTCCCTTTTAATACTAAAATGAATAAAGTGGAGAACAATAAGGTGAAACCCAAGTATATTTATGGAAATGATGTCATGAAAGGTTAATGGGGCGATGAAATGTGAATAATAATGAAGGGAAATGTGGATGAGAATAGGACATTTCTGAGCCCCAACATAACCCCCAACTTAACTTGGTGCATGTCCTCATGCAACCATGCATGGATCTTTTCAAGAAATTTTGGCATCTGAATGTTGCTTTGAGTGATGATAATGAATGTTTCCAAGATGGGATTTACATGAGTAACAACTGACATTTTCTTATGGTTGGTTCTTGTGTGACAACCATGAATATAAATAATGTTGGTTCTTGTGTTAACAACATTCATTTCATTATTTTTTCTCTTGTTGTTATGATATTAATTTGCTCATATTCTTACTGGAAAATATATGCTATCAATGTGCATAAGGAAACGTCACCGAGTATAAGAAATCCCTTATATATATATATATATATATTTGTAAATCATGCCAATATGTATATCAATGCTTATGAAGCAAAGTGAAACATAGTATAGTTGGAAAAGAAATGTTTGGAAAAGAAATGTTCATAAATGGTAAATGAGATGAAAAATGGAATGATGGTCATGGAAAAATGGAGTGATGATAGTGAATAAATCCCCCTACCCCTCAACTTAACTTATTGCATGTCTTCATGCAACGTGGCATAAGTCATAGAAGTGAAAAGGAAAGGGAACTGGGTGAGGGAATTTTCCAAATTATTCCTTGCTAGCAGTTGAGGAATTACATGATTAAAGTTTAGAAAATAACATACCTCCACTTACCCAAAATTTTGATGAACTTATGCAATAGGAATATGGCTAACGCGCCTGCTGGAGCATGGAATATGTCACTGCTGCAGGATCATGTGAAAAGTGACTGCTGTTATAGTGGCGATTGCTGTCGGCTAGATCAGAGAATGTGAAGTGGAGGAATCTGAACTGCTGCTGAATGAATCATGGAAAAGAGAAAGTATGAAATTGGAACTGTGGTACTCTCATATGGCTGAAGTCATGCTGCTGTAACTGCTGATAGAGTTATGAAAAGTGTATAGTTTGCACCCACTGCGAAACCTAATGGTACAATTCTAATCATGTGAATGAATGTGTCGATGTTGAGCATGAAAAGAAGTCATTGGATTACTAACCAATGATGAATGTCATTAACCAATGCGAGACAACTCATCATTGATGTCAATGAGTGCCAAGGTACCTGAGTACATCTTGTGAAGTGCGAATGAATGAGTTGTTGTCGAGCCCCTTGCAAGATCTGACGATCAAGGGACATTGATGTATTCCCATTATTGTCAGCGAGAGAACTTGCCATTAAGGCATGCAAGCCTCCAGGTACTCAAAATGAATTCTAGTCTATATCCCAGATAAGGTGTTGAGGTTGATGGAGAAAGACTTGTTGAAAGGTGGGCCTTAAGGAATCCCACATCAGTCAATGTGAGTTCTGATAAAAAGAGTGGTAGGACTATCAATGAAAATATCTCAGTAGTAACAGTGTGTATGGAAAGGCAATGTAGTCATGGAAAGGGAGCCAGATAGTTTTATTGACAAGGAAAACTAAACTGAAAAAGATAAAGAGATGTATGTGACTCAAAAAGATAGGCGTGTGAGAAGTTATGAAGGATAATTCAAATGGGAGATGGGCTTCAACACAGGGATGACCAATCTGCTTTGAAGGAAAAATGGAGGAAGACATTCATGACGTAAATGGGTTTATAAAAAGGTTTATGTGTAACTGCAAACGCCATGATGTGTAAGACGAGAATCATCTCCTTCAAGTAGTCAATAAGATGTTTTTTTCAAAAGTTTTGTGATCTTTGAAAATCACTTCAGTAGCAAGATGGGATCGGTCGCGCTCCTGAAAAAGCTTAGTACAAATCCTGCATGAAAACTTGTGAGATGTTCGAAAATATAACATGTAGAAAGAAGGACAAATGCGACAAAGTAATTAAAATGTGTTTTATACCTCTTGTCGTGAGCATTGGGCGTGCTTGTTTCATCGTTGATTGCTTGCTTAGCATACAATCGAAAAATCACAAAAACATGTTTTGATATTATTTTTAGGAAGAATTGATTGAAATCTGATTGAAATCCATTTGCTAATGTATATTTTTTATTTTTTTATGTTTAAATTTTTTTAATTTTTTTGTATTATTATTATTAATTTTTTTTTTTGACATAAATTTTCTTTTTACGACGGTTTTATATTTTTAATGCAGATAAAAATGAAATTCTTTAAAACTAATAAAACAAACAATTTTTTTTGTTATTATAATCTCTTAAACAAACAAGAAAATTATTTTTATGATGGTTTTATATTTTTGTAATAAAATAAGGCAGATAAAATAAAATTCTTTAAAACTAATTTTTATAATAAAACAAACAATTTTTTTTTTTTGTTATTATAATCTTTTTAAAATCAAACAAACAAAAGAGAGAATTGAAAACAAATACAAGAAAACAATCATTTTTTATTATAAAACAAAATAAACAATAGCTATAGACTTTCTATACCTACACCATCACGCCACCATGAATGCTGCTCTTTACCATTTTGCAGAGGAAAGTTGTTTCTGAACCGCTCAACACCGATTTTTATCACCTGACCGTCGGGAAGTTCATAGCTTTTCTCTATATCCGAACTTGTTTTTGCAGTTTCTAGTTCCTGCTTATAGTCAAAGGCAACATATGCTAACTTCTCCTTCACATCTCGTACTATCTCACGTTCTGCAGTTGTCGTAAAAGATCGTAAAAGAGTACCCACGCTCAATAAGAATCTTCATAAATGAATTAGTCAGATCATGCTCGGCAAGGTCCAGTCTGAGGATGGCAAGAGGCAAAGCATATCCCTCATAAATTGGGACATTATGTGTCACACCATCACCAGAGTCCAGTACAATACCTGTTGTACGCACACTTGCATGTAAAGAAAGCACTGCTTGAATGGAAACATACATGGAAAACACAAAGGAGTTGCATAAATGTAGCACAATGTTCTGCCTAGAAGCCGACAATAGGAGATGGAGAGGAAGCGGGAGAAACAACAGAAAATTTCGATTGAGATATAAGCTTCATCACCAACATATGCATCCTTCTGCCCCATACCAACCATGACGCTCGTGTGCCTTGGTCTACCAATAATACTGGGACAAAACTGCACGAGGAACATCATCCCCCACAAAAAATGTGAATATATAGAAGGTAAGACTTACGACCTCTTTTGCACCATTGCTCACCCACTTGTACTTGTACATTGTGATTGTTATGAGCGTGTAAACTACGATTCAGGTAAAATATAAATAACTGACAACAACAATGTAAAATTGCTTGAAAAGGGTCAATTTCTCCAAGTTCCTAGCTGCCTTTCCATCAATCTTGGATGCTTCACGGAGATTCTTGATCAACCAAACTATTGGAAAAATGATTGCACAATAGTAGATAATATCTATAAGAAAAAATGCCTATTCTCATGTAAACCAATCTTTTGTAGAAGGTCCAGTCTCAACGATAACTAATCCTGCCTTAACCATACCAGATCCAAGCATGGTTCTTTGCAACACATTGACATATATATCCAAATAACTATTTTTCACCCAATCTTCAGTAGACACTGATAGAATTATTGCAAATTTCGTTGTAGGTTGTTCTTCGACTTTAGTTGATAGCGTCATCTTTTTAAATTGGTGATCACCAAAGCACGAGATACTTCCAGGCGTCCATTTTCTTCAACATAACCTCCAGCCTTCTGAATCCTGGCACTCTCTTGATGATAAATTGCTTTACGTTGACTGATTTCTAACAGTTGTGAATAGCAATGCTCCTTTGTCAAATATCACCCTGGACAATAGTTGGTACCATTCTCTTGTAAAACAACTAGCATCAATGCCCTCCTCTCCTTGAAACTACACAGTCAAGTGCCCTTTAATGTCATCTACCGAGCACATCCGTAATTGATCGTAAGAATCTTCTAAGACATATGTTCGGAGAACAAAAATACATAGTGGATTATAGTTGTGTTTCTAATTCTATTGTCTAATCTGAGAGTGGAAAAATGATCGCTTGTTGTCAAAGTCAATTAAACGAGGTGTCTTATGCACAAGAGAAAGAGACTTCTCTAATAACCCTGGATTTTGCTGCACAAAAACATTCAGAAGCCGTCGATGCTTTTCAACAAACTTTACAAATGTCATACCTACCTCTGCTCTTCTATATTGTGTAGCATCACTCACACTAGCATCATCGGGATCATGCTGCACAATAGTGGGTCCTAGCTGCAAATTCTCACATAAAATAAAAAATGCCTCTATAAATGGAAAAACCCTTTGTGTACTAGGAGGAAGAGGTGGTGCCATGGATGTTGCTACAACAATCCTGCTTGATGTAGCAGAGAAATAAAAAATATTTCCTAATCGTAGTTCAATTTCACTTATACAACTACTCAATCCTTGCCATAATGGATCAAGTGCTGCATTCCATGGTTACAACAATAGATTTCCAAGTGCAATTGGAATTTTCTGAACTCTTCTGATCATTATTAGTAGTTGACCTTGCAAGGACAACCTTTGCATCTCCAATGTTGGCAATCAAAACCAATTTCCCAAGAATCCAAACACAAACAACCATCGCTCCACCCTGCCATCCTCGAGGTAGCTCAACAGAAAGAACATTGGCATATAAGAAAACACAAGAACACGACCTATTGCACATGGTTAGAACCATCGTCCTGAAATTAATTCTCAATTAATAAGTGTGCTCAAGTGATAAAAAAAAAAAAATTCCTTCTTATTGAAACAATCAAATCTTTGAGATAACATGCGTGTCCGGATTAATAGCAAGAGCCACTAGATATTATTCTTTCTGGCGTAGCTAGCAAACTAAATCTGGAAAACACGTAACCCATTCCAATCGAAATCACTGCATTTGGTTAGAAATACACTCAAAATTTACTGTTGGGATATCGTTGTTGATTTTTTTGGGGGGGGCAGTGTAGCAACCTGATTTTAGATATAGTGTGAAGGCTGACTTTCTGGAGATAATATAGCCAAAAAAAAATATTCATTAATTGCCAACCCTTATTAAAGAACAAAACGAGAAGATAATCCAGATGTATAAACGCGAGCCGCTTGAATAAATTCTAATAACCAAATATATAAAGGATCGCGTTTGATTAAATATAGATTGGCAAGAATATGCTGCAAATCAAGTTAATACAAAATCAAACAAAAATGGGATTTAGTCTGGCAACCTCTGTTAGATGATATTCATTCATTGCTAGATCGCTAAAAATAAGTAACTTCCCCGACCTCTCTTGGTTTGTGTTAATGGATTTATTTAGAAAACTCACATGTAGGCATAGAATGTTGAGATTCCTCCTGAGTGTCATAATTATATGCTTATGGTCTTGGACTTCCACTCTGCTACTTTCCACTTGACATTTTCTTTGTTTTTAGCAAAACGTGAATACAACAAATGCGCTTGCATTGAAGACCAATAGCAGATCCAGCTACATAGTAAGTATAAGATCCCGTAGCAAAGCAGGAGTGAAGGAAGCAGTTTACCCCATCCACAAAGCATCAAATACTGGGAAGAGAGGTAGAGGTAGTTATATGAAAAATATTTGTCTGGGTATAACAGATTTAGAATTTGCAAATTGTTTATTTGTTCGATCAAGATTATGCAGTGGTTTCTGTGCCTTCATGATATTTTGGTTGTTTGCATTCCAAGCATCTACCAGATAAGGGCGAGAGCAAAAACATGGCGAGGTAAAAAAACAAGAAGAGGGCAGTTGTAACACTGTTTCAGCTTGGAGCTTCATCATGGAAAAGCGCAACTCTTATCTTGCAATTGCAGACCATATCATTTTGCTTTGTAGACAGAAGCATGCACAACTTTTTATTTATTTTTTCTGTTATGTTTTCAAAATAAAGAATAAAATAAAAATTTGTTTTACAAGCTTATTAAAAATTTATGAGCAAATGGAAGACGAAAAATAGATTAGGCAAAATTTTCTTTTTGTCAATTAATTGATATTCCTGAAATCAATCAATCATCCATCCTATTTTCTGATCCTCGCGATCACACGAAGCGCGGAGGAGAGCATACTTATTCGAAAAAATAAATAAATAAAATAAATAAATAAATAAATAAAACTTGAAAACAAAATCCTACCTACACTATGCTAATTAGAAATGAGAGATTAGTTACGTATAATCAAATAGCCAATGTAGCCATGCACACAACAGTAATAAAAAGATGTTATCTTTCAATTTCGCAATTAACAGTCGGGAATATGTATGGGCATGTGAAATTAGCTGCTGAAGTTCTAAATTAACAAAATAAAAAGGAAAACTAAGTGGAACTAACCTAGTACTTGCTTGAAACCAACGTTCGATCAGGCTTTTATAGGCATAATTTGTCTTACTCAGATCATGTTGTAGCTCCTTGTTGTCCTCCTCGATCTCTTGTGTGCCTAATGGTTCTTCATTAAATGTGCAAGGTCCTTCGTATGTTGATTCTGCATTCGCCTCAGGAGGAGTGAATAGGCTTTCGACTGCTGTCAAGATCTCTTCTTCCAGAGAAGATGAGACCCCGACTTTTTCTAGGATCTGAGTGAGTTGTTCCAAGCTTAAATTCATTTTTAAATCATGTTATAAAAAAAGGATTCTTACAACACCCAAATCAAAATGAAAAAAAAACACTCTTACTAAAAAACATTACTCTTCACAGTTGCAGAAATTAAAACGTTCCTGATAGTTGGTAGGGACAGTGAGGAATCTACATTGAATAAGCTCTATGACCCTTAGAACCAACACATGTAGATCATACTTGCAAAAATGTAAACTAATCTTGCGGAAATTGAAATTTGCAAAAATTGAAATTACTTCTACCTAGCTGGTAGGGAGAACATGAGGAGTCTCCGCTCACGAGCTTCTATGTCCCCTTACCAACATGTCTAGATCACACTTGCATAAATTAAACACTCTTGCATAAATTGAAATTTGCAGAAATTGAAACTACTTTTACCTAGTTGGTAGGGAGAACATGAGGAGTCTCCTGTCACGAGCTTCTATAACTCCTTACCAACATGTTTAGATCACACTTGCATGAATTAAAATGAAAAAGAAACTAATAGCTCAATCCATCGTGCTTCCCCGACAATGACGCCAAAATGTTCGTCTCTAAAGATGTCTTAAAATATAACATCTATGCATCATCCAAAGGTAGGTGCTGGCTCAAGCATTTTACTTGTCACCTACGTAGGTTCTTACCTTTCGTTTTCAATACTCGTCCTCCAGAGATGCAACCCCTACAAAGGGACAACAATTGTAACAAAAGGAACGACAATTGTTTTGTTCAAATGAACAACAAAAGGAACATTAATCGTGACAAGGGAACGTCAGTCGTTATATTGGGACGAACTAATGTTGTATTAATTGAGTTGTAGTACTTGCCCAACTATCTAATTTTTCAACCCGAGGTTCGTAAACTTATGAAGCACATGCAAAGTATATGAAATATTGAAGCAAGACTAATCTAATCTAATGTTTAATTTACAACTGAAATTGAATCATTAATCTAACACACGACTGAAATGGAATCATTAATCTAACACACGATTGAATTATAATCATTAATCTAACACACAACTGAAATAGAATCATTAATCTAACACGACTTGGAATTGAATTAATCTAGTTGCGTAAATCAAATTAATCTAGGAATGGGAAATTGCATGAAGGAAATTAATCTAGAAATGGAGAACCACATGAAGGAAGCGCAGATACAAGAAGTGAAGAGTTGAATGGCATAACAACATATGAGAGCTCTCACCAATGAAGCAATCTTATATTACAATAATCAAATCAATATTTATAAAAGAATAATGAAAGCATGAAAACCAAAACCATGAATCAAAGCTAAGAATCCCTTTCTCTTTCGAATCCTAATGACTACCATTAATGACTACTCTAATTCTAATTGCATAATCTAACCCTATTCTCATGAAGAGAGAGCACTCTCTTCTATACATGAGAGCCTTGAAGATAAAATAACCATCTCATTATTATAGATCCACTTTTATCTCAACCTATTTCCCATTATTACAAAATATAATCCCTTCAAATCCTCACACATATCTCTCATATATCTTGGATAAGATATTCCAACCAAATCTCCATGATCTTCTCCTTGGAATGGGCTTGAATTATCTCCTCAAATATTGAAATGGTGGAGGAAATATTC
>ML793717.1:245481-281046 GCA_009831015.1 Picea engelmannii
TTTTGAATTAATCCTTCTCATATTCCTACACATTACAAAGCTCACACATATTTGAGATATATATGAAAACATGTTGATTTTCTAACATTTAATCACAAATTCCCTTTTAATACTAAAATGAATAAAGTGGAGAACAATAAGGTGAAACTCAAGTATATTTATGGAAATGATGTCATGAAAGGTTAATGGGGCGATGAAATGTGAATAATAATGAAGGGAAAGGTGGATGAGAATAGGACATTTCTAAGCCCCAACAGTCCTATTGTTTTTTTTTATGCATGACACCATATTAATTTGATCTTTGCAATTTTAGAAAAAAGAAACTTTATTGAAATTAATCATGTTCAATGAAGATCAGTTGTAGTTTTAATATTTTGATCATAGTCTAGTATGATGTATATGTTACTACCTTTTTTTCATTTTACCCAAAAATTCAATGGCCTCATTAGATGATTACAATATCTTATGCATCTCTATGCCAATGATATTGTTGATGCCATCCATATTATTATTGCTAATGTGAACTACCCATGCATATTGTTGTCACCTTTTAGAATATTAATCCACAAGTGTTGTTGTGATGTGAAGACATAAGCACATAAACAAAATTTACTTCATTCATGCCTCCATTAGTGTGTTGGTATCATTTAATTAACATGCACAAGACTACTGTAAGACTTTAATATATATTAATTTTGGATTTAATTCAAAATTGAAAAGCATCAAACTTTTTGAATAAGTTTCCTTCTTTGCACTTAATAGATTCTAAGTTCAAGTTCCTGATCATAGTTGCACAAATATTTTTCCTTTAGGTTCTTTATTTAACAGCTTTTGTGTTTTAGCAATACTTTGAAATTTTCAAACAACCCTATGAGGCTTAGATAATGTAACTTGAGAAATTTGGATAAACCAAATTATTTTAGGTAGATCAAAGCTACATTATGTGTAATAGAAAGGAGTTTGCAAGCCCTTATACCCAACCTAGTTTTATACGCAAAAATAACACATGTAAGAAATCCATCTGGAACTACTTTCAAGATGTTAGATCACACTATAACAATTGATTGTTAGGTAATTCTATTTTGGAATCCATAGACTTGTTTTTATTTCCAATATTCATCTTACCTGTCATGGCCATGAGTGTTCACAACATATATGCATTGAGATTTTTTAATGTGTAGCTTTAAGAGGAGATTGTAAGAGAGACGTGGAACAATGAGGATAAGATAAAAGTAGATAGTTACTATCCTAGGGTTCTTGCACATGAATCTTCAATACCCAATGTTATTCTCAAAGGCTAGTTATTTGGATATTGTACAAATGCTCTAGATGATAAAAGATCAACTTTCTATGTTGTTGCTTATTTATAAAGTTACTATCTTTTCTTGCTCTTCAATGTCGCTGCTCATTTATAATCTTATTCTAGCTTTTCTTGATATCCTAGTAGATAATGTTACATCTCTTGTAATTTTCTCTATCGTCTCCTACTATGTTTCCTACTAACTTTATTTTTAGGATGAGATTGAAAAGGAATACATAGGCAGAGTCAGTGTTGGACTTTACATATCAAAGAATCTAACTTGCTTCTTGCAAGATTTTCTAAATACAATAGTAGGAATGATCAATAATCGATCATTTGAATTTCATTGAGCCTTCTTTACTAATCGATTTTATTATAAAAATAAGGAAAGACGTTTCTTTGAATGAGAGTGTAAATAGAAAAACGTTTATGCATGCATTAGTTGTGTGCCACTCAGTTCAGGTTAGTTACTTTTATTTGAATGTTAATGTGATAATATTTTCCTTTCTTACTAAATAATTACAAGACACGGAACCTTTATTAGGAACTAAAGTTGATGAACCATGTTTAAGGTGCAATGCTGCACTAAAACACTTCCTTCGACATTGTGAGTCTTGTCTAGAAAATATGTCTTCTTGGATGTTATTTTTCTTTGTAGCAATGATGCCATGTTCTCCGTATGGGGAAGAAAAATTTGTTTTGAATAAATTGTTATGAAGTGTTGTATTTTTCTCGTCTTGAAAATATAGTCCATTTTGATATGCAGTCCTGGTCGAAACCAACAAATGTGTTTTGTATTTGGAGAATATGATAGTGCCATCATTTGTAGCTTGAATGAAACACACTGATTGGTTATTTTAAAAATTATTTCCATACTTGTAACTCCCGAAATTTTGTTGTCATCATCCATATATATACTAATCTTAGTCATGTAGGTACCATCTCTACCATAACATGAGTCAAGACACTCATACCACCAATTCTCCTTAAGGTAGGAACTAACAATGTCTCTCATGCTACCAATGGTCAAGGAAACAATTTTAAGAATATCACCATAGCAAAGGGATGAGGTCAAACTTGGACTTTTTCTGGTATAAATGAACATAAACACAAAATTTGGAAACCAATATAATCATATCTTGAAACTCCACTCCCTTCTTTATCTCCTTATTAGTTGCATGCATGTTAGACATATATTCCATACTCACCTTCATGTTTCATGTGTTATGTTAGCATGAATATATTCTCTCATTACATTTTGAGAACTCCCTACTCATTACCTTTCCATATCTTGAGTGAAGGTTCTCTCATTTTCTTATTTTCTTCTTTCCTTTCCACTTATGACTATGTGTCCTCTTCCTATACTTCTTTGAGATCTATTTTCCTTAACTCCTTTCTTCTTGGCATCAATTAGATCTACCCTCTAAACATGTCTAACTTATCTCATCTTACTCGACTAATTGTTAGTAGCCATCCAATGTTTCATAAAACATTTTTTATCCAACATTTTAACATAAGAGGTCCATCACCTTACAATATAAACCAAGTAAACCATAGAGGATTCACAACTCTTCCTCCCAACATGACATTGTTTTCTACAAGTAACCAATTTTATCATACAATTTTACCATCTACTCCTATCAAAGTAAACATACAACCTCCTACCACATGTAGTGCATGTGGTGAACACATTCCCTACATGTGACAACCTAAAGAGTACATCCTTAGATAATTCAAAGATATTAGAGAATCTCTTAGGACACCTTTTTCTACTCAACAAATTTGTTATACCAAGCCTCCAACTATACCTAAAATTCCTCCCCTTCTATACCTTATGTTCCTCCTCCCAAATGGTGTGAAGCACCTTAGGATCTGCCTCCTTAGATAAACACTCATGCAACTAATTACAAGGATATACATGTGTACTTTCCTCCAATGCCTCCTCTTTTCCCTGCTCAATCACCTCTTTCTTTGATCACTTTGTGAGTGACTTGGTACTTCCTCAATTGTTATCTTGACAATTACCTTATTAGAGATGAATTCCCACTAGTTAGGGATAATCACTAATCCCTTGTTCTCTCTCCTGATATTTCACCTTTAGTTGGTTAAATTCCATAGCTTGCAACTACAAAATCCCTTCCAATACATTGACACCTTATTCCTCTCATATTTAACCTATTTTCCCCACTCATGCTCCAAAAGGATTGTTGTATTCTCTTCCCTTGTTGACTCATCGTTGACATATGTCACCTTGCACTTACATTATTACCTTATTTTTTAGTTACATTATTACTAGGATTTGTTTGAACCAAAGATCCCATCCAGGGAATGGTTCTCTACTTGAATTGCTAAGTTGTAACAATTTTACAAGTGAATCCATGAAGAATTACAGGCTTGGTAAGTTGTGTTGTCCTTCTAATTTTTCCTTAACTACTCATGACATCTATGAGAATGGAATTCCTAGTGGGAACTTCCTTGAAGTTATGGTTGAGGCCACTCCCCTATAGTTAGCCTCGTAATCATTTGGGATATAATGAATATTAAGTTCTATATTAGGTCATAGTTCCTATCATTACTAACAAGAGATGAACAAAATTTTGAAAATAAATTGGGTTGAACTGTACTCAATGTTGACATCCTCTATTTAAATAGATAGCCTAGAACGTGACCATTCCTTCGAATTACTATTGCCAATGAATGAGTTTAGTAATGTGCCAATGATTTGGTCCTTTTATTACTTATCCTTATAGTTGACCCAATAACTTTAATAATTTACTCATCATTCTCTTAATTAAAACCAAAATTTAAAGCTACTTATCCAATTGACTACCACATTAAAGTCCCCAAACACCTACAATTTTTAGAGACCTAGATCCTTATTTGCTACCAACTTCAATAAGAGATTCAGAGCCATCAAATCAATGCATATTAGGAAGCCCCCCAACCCGCCACATTATCCTACTTTGAAATTAAAATGATAAGAATTTTACTCATAAATCAATTATCCATTGTGCCACATACAAATAATTGTTCTTGGATAATACCATGTGAATTCCCCTAGCATCGTGATTATTCAATTAGAGGATGATTCATAATATTGGGTTTTTGAACCTTTGAGTGGATTTTTATGCCTTCAAATATTGATCTAACTTGAGATGCACATTGAAAGTGTGTCATACATATATGTTAATGCTTCATTCCTCAAAACTAACCACATATAAACCTTTGGTTTAAGAGTAGTTTTAATATTCCACAAGGCCTTCCACCACCAATCATCCCCTTTTTGGCAAGTTCTGCAATTCACCAAAAAGGAAGAGAAAAACAAATTGTTCATCCAATAAATTTTATAATTTACTCATTCTCTTCATCAGCACCAACAATCAAAGCATTCAACCGAGCAATTGATTTTTCCTTTATCTCTTCATAGGTTATTTTCATTGTCAAGTAATGCTTCTGTACTTTAGGGACATGTTTCCCAGTGTGTTTTATTGATGGGTATGCTCGATTGGAAACATGAACTTTCTTATAAAACTCTTCAAAGTTTCAGGTTCTATACCTTTCTTAATATACTAAGAAAACTGGGATTGGCACTTTGGAATTTCAATATGAATAGCCACCAGACTAAGAATGACATTGTTTTGATTGTTTTGGTTCATACAATCCAACCATCTTCTTTAGTCACTTGGGAGGAAATGTGTTTTTATGAAGAACCTTTCTCCACCATGCCTTTTCATTGCTCAACATTATCCTATATATCTATGTTTTGGTGGCATAATAGAGATTAAATACTTTTATCATGGGAAAATGCTACTTTTATCGTGGTCAAATTGTGATGCCTCTTTAGACTCCCCACTGTTGAGATGATGGAACATCATTAAAAAATTTCAACAACTTAATTTTTAACGCTCTATGCCCATCGACGTTTGAACTTGGGTCATTAACATGGAAACATTCCTTTTCAACCTCTAGACCACAACCCGATGGATATGCATGAACTTAAATTTTGTACTTTAATGCAATTTCTTCTTAGGATGTGGAATAAATAATTTGTTTTGTGTGATGTATTAAAATATTTTGAATTGATTAAACATAATTTTCTTGTGACACATTACAGTTGTTTCTTGTTATATATTTGTAGCTTGGTACACATATATAATATATATGGATTGAGAGGAATCCTTGAGATGTGAGTCTCCAATTATGCCTTGAAAATGATATAGGTTATCAAATAAAAACAATAGAGAGATCCCTAGTTCGACGAGGACCCCTAGTCTGACGGGGAACCCTAGTCAAGAAGGGGAAACTAGTCACACAAGGGAGTCTAGTTAAAGAAGGAGATCTAGTCAGCTTGGACGATGATCAAATTCATCTAGATCCAATCAGGCTAGAGATCAAGGTAAATGTATGTTTACATGAACATGTTAAATTGTGTGCATATATGTTGAAAATGATAAAACTCGTTGTACTTGATACATTTCTTTTCAGATGCATCATTTAGTATATCATGAGAAAGAGCATCATGAGAGAGTGCACATTCATCTACAGGTGGTGCTCAAGATGATCCATTGCATTATGGATCATTGCGGTCTTTTGATACTCATTATTTTGCAGAATTTGTTTATGGGGAAATGTCTCCTATATCGACCAATGTACAACAACCCCAATCACATCAACAACTCATGACTGGTAAATTGTTTATTTTTATTTTTTTACATTTTTATATAAATCAAGTGCATATGGACATGTGTATATATGTAATTGTGAATTGTCCTAAATAAATACAAATGTTTCTAAATGTGTAGAGGATTGGGATTCTCCTTGAGACAATAATGAAGTAGAGGGTGAATTTCAAGCAGAGGGTGAGGGTGAAGGTGAACAATGGGATCATTTTCAAAAAAATGAAGATTACACCCATATCACCACCTATCCCTTGAACATTGGCGAGGAGCTTCCTCAGCAAGGCCACGTTAAATAAATGACCCTTCAACATTGCACAACCCACCATGCAAAGTTGAAGCATGATCTTGAGAAAATAGATCTCCCTGCAGAGAGCAAATAGAGCTTGGAGATTGTTTTTCATTCTTTAGGGAACTTCATTGATGTATATAAGAACTATGGAAAACATGAGAAGAACTCAACTTTGAGAGAAAAGTTTCTCTGGAGAAATTATTCACTTCATATTGACTCTACATCCCTTTATCCTTTTAATTCTGAACACATTGTTCAACCCCCAAGCTCTTCCCTACTTGATTGAGAACCTCATTGTATCTCTTATATGAGATTGCCTTTGGTGGAATATTAAAGTGGTGCAGACCCAACTAGAAGGGACTTGGTTTCTTGATTATGAACCGTGCCGACACAAAAGTTTGTAATTCATTCACTTCTGTTGATTACATGTTAATAAAAATACTCTTTTCTCGCCCAATTAATATCTTGCAAATATTTGAATTGTTATTCCATGGTCATATTTGTTATGAATGTTGATGGATTATGCTATTGAATGTGCTAACATTATATATTATCACCATATCCTTGCGTTTCTTGGTTGTTGAGGACAAGTTGCAGGTGTATTGCTTTGAGTCGAGTGCTCAACGATGGACTTCATCGAATGTCTGGACGAGGTAGACCCTTTATCTTGTCTTGTTAGAATATTTGTTTATATAGCATACCTGAGATTATAGTTGTTTTCTGCAGTCATTTTCGTCTGTTGTGGTTTACCCCTAGCCATAGAGAGATTTTCCTTGTAACAAATAGATCTCCCTGTAGAGATAAAACAAAGCTTGGAGATTGTTTTTAATTCTTTAGGGAACTTCATTGATGTATATAAGAACCTTGGGATAATGACCAATATTTTTTTTGATTTAATGAGGAGACACAAGAAACTGGTGATGGGCCATGATAAATGGCCTTAAATAGAGAAAAAGGTGTCAAAAGAGAAAGAAAAATCAATGTTTAATTTTAAGAAAGGACCAAAGTGACTGATGTTGAAGGTGCAATATTTCACGAACCCTCACATTGCTATCCATATTTATGATATATTCTTGGAATCATATGGTATATTTTTATGAAATGATGAGGTGACATATTATTTTGCGATATTTATCTATGCAAAGTTTTTTGAGAATATGCACCCTGATTATACTGACCTACCACCCAAATATTATGGTGTTGGTAGAGGTCAAATGTATAATCAATGATGTGCATTTTGAGATCCAAAATTTCCTAGATCTCCACCACCCTTGGTATCTCGTCCCCCAAGGGTGGTTGATTTACGTCCAGATATGGAGGCCACTTCACAAGTTGGTCAAGATGCAAGTGATGTAATAGATGATAATTTAAATTTAGATTTGGTTGGTATTGATGTCAGTTTGAATCGACAGAGAGCACTATTATCCCCAACACTTAGGGATAACTAAGGAGATGATGTCTCGAGGCCCTCAGGTTGTGGACATGGAGTACCAAGCGACAACTTGAGAAGTAGTGTCCACTTTCACAGGAGAGAATCACCTCACTACCACAGTTCCAGGTTCATCATGACAGTATCCACCACATTAGTTGGCTTTCAGAAGACATTGGGTCTTGCTCCATGAGGTACAAGCCAGGTATTATGGTGAGTGTCATTTCAATATTTGAGGCATTTGTGTTTGTTGCATCTATTACTACTTTTGATTATGTAATGTTTTCTTGGACATTATGCTCTTTGCCATGTTTCAATTTGGTGGTTGACATTGCACCATAGTAAGTGGGTCACCCTTAGGGATAGGTTTTCTACTGGGAGGTCCTCTTGACAAGTCATCATGCCATTATCAACCATACTTGCCACTTTCCACACTTCATCCCCTCATATCCTTATATTTTGGTATTTTTGGGTGTACTGGCCCAATAAGGGGTTTCCCCTCATTTCATGGGAAGAAGGGGTTGAAGGCCCAGAGGCTTGTAGTTGAAAAAAGATAAAATCCAATCATTAACCTTCTAGATTCTCTCCCAGGGATCCTAAGGACAATGAAATGTCTCTCATAAGAAACTGATGGGACCCGTGAAAAATAACTAATAACAAAATGCCAACCAAGGTGGAGCATGTGTGGGCATGTTTTTAATACTTAGGTAGAAGACCCACACATGTTTTCAACTTGGGGAAGCATGATGTGACCATGGTAGAGTCAAGGTGGGCACAATTTTTCATGCTTAGGTAGAATTTCCAGCTTGGATTCAACCTGGAAACATCCTAAAATATAATAAAATGAAATAAATGGGCTTGGAAAAAGGTTGCATTGAAAACGAAGGTGCAACACACCCTCTACAAAGGCACCCATAAATGCGACACTACAACCCCTTGTATGTCATGAAACCCATGCCCAAAATTATTCCCCCCATTCATAACACCTCATCCACATGACTTAGAAAGAGTTCCCCTTGGGAAACACCCCTAAACTTGAGCTACAATTCACCCAATAGGTCACTCTATCATCCTTCCCATACCCAAACTTGGAAAATTGCATAGGGTATTTGAGCAATTGTTTATTTTGATGAGGTGGTTTGGATGTACATGCTTAGATGTATATTTATTGATTTGATTTACTCATAATGATGCATTTGACTTGAGATCCTTGGAGGGAGTATTAATTTATCTTTACAGGACCTAGTTGGTGGACAATTTTGGAAGAACAACCCTAGCTTGGGCTTCCATGGGGCTTGAATCCCACAGGTTGGATACCAAGGGACCACAATTTGGATGACGATTCCATGAATTTGGAGGCCTATAGGACACCTTGGAGGATATTACCCAACCCCTACATGCCAAACTAATTGCTTGAGAGGGCCAAAACATCACCTTTTGAGGGCTTGACGTCACCCTAGGGCTAGGGTTTGGTGGTGATTGAAGACACTTGCCATGTTTTGGAGGAAGATTCAAATGGATTAAGGAATAAAGGCTTTGGTTGAATAATATTGGCCTTTGGAGGCCTAAAACTCCCTTATCCAACTCAACGACTTGACCAAAAGTGCCAAACGTTGCCCAAAAAAGGGGTGATGTATTATTTTTAGGGTTTCTCTTATGTGAAAAATATGAATTAAATAATATTATTTTTGTAAAGGGGAAAGATAAGGGTTCTTGACCCCTTATATTGTGTTTTACCCTAAGTATTTTGGACAAGCATGTTTTATAACTTTTTGTATAAATAGAGATCAAATCTATTTCATTTTGACATAGCTCTCTCACTTGAGAGAAGACTACATTGGCTGAAAATCACGCCCTACTTGGGAAAATATCTTTATCTTTGTTGATTACATTACCTTGTGATGGTTCATATTTTCTATTGGATGGATGTGTTAGCACTTCGTAAATCTGTTTGGCTGACAAACAAACAACAAAGGTAACTATTTCAACCAACTTTGAGACCTGAAACTAGCCTTTCAGATCTAGAGAGGGCTCTCTCAGGAGACTTTGTCTTGATACAAGATATGGATTTACACTGTCGGCTAGATTTAACATTGTCAGATAATGAGTTTTGGTTTTGTTGGCCCAAAAGAGAAATAATTTGGGCTATGGAGTCGATTTAAGAAAATGATGGAAACAAATGACTTGATGACTGAGCTTGAGAGGATAAAGGCTAAGTGAGTAACAATCTTCAGTGAAAAATTGTTGTATGTAGTGGGAGAAAAACACAAGAAGCAACTCGGAGCACCGCTGAGGATGAATTTAGAGTTAACTTTTAGAGGAAATATGTTTTCTCTAAATGGCACAAACAAGGGGTGCTACGCAACGAATCCACATGTTCGAAATTTCGTTCCGATTTAGACAGAAAAATATATGAATAAATAAAATAGGAAGTACATACACAAAGAGAGGAAGACAATACATCCAAATGGTACAATTAGAATCTTTTCATCAAAGCTTTAGGAATTTTGCATTAAATTTCGATCGAGCTCAAACTACATACAATAGTCACTGTCTATATTAATTTTTCCAACCAACCTGGCTTACATCGAAAAGATCAAATATATAGGTGAGGGCACCGCTTGGGCTGCCCTACTCTTCTAACTAATATCTCTAAAAACTAGGAAACTAACTGTCTGCGCTAAATGAATCTTCGCATGACTCTTTTCCAAAAATAGACAATGAATACATCTGGCTATATCATGACTGTTCTTAATCCGCCACGGGGATTCGGTTATTGAGCAGGTCTCGTCATGAGAGAGTGATGTGTTAATGATTTCCTTTGATTGGATATATGAACAGATAAGAGTTTGTCAGAGTCCCTCTATCTACTGTAACGGATTTGATTTCTGTCACATGCTCATTTGCTGGGGGAATGTGCACGACAAGTGGTTACTGACTATCATGGCCATTATCAAAATGAAAAAATTTCTTAGGGAAATGTCCCCTTCAAAACTGTCAAGATTTTTTTTTCTGTTTGTAGATACAATATCGAACTTATCTAATCTTGTTTCTTTTGTTCGTTGGCGAGATATACGTGGGATTTCTCCTCAGCCCCTTCAAATTCTCTGGAATTCTTCACATACCTTTCTTCTGACATCCTCTATGCTTCGTGAAATTATACGATTTTATCCTGCACCTCTTTGAGTTGTCTTTTATGCCATGTCATGTTACCTTCGTGACCTTGCGCTGCTGACACTTCAATGGTCTTCGTTGGTAGTTGTTGTCTCAGCTCCTTGTTTTCCTGGTAAATTTCGGCAATAGCTAGTTTCACCTGCTTCAGCTGCTGAGATGGCTCTGAACCATTTGTACCTGTGGCATCCATCCTCCTCATTCTGATCCCACTTTCTTGGCTTGTACATTCAACAGGGTCCAATCGAACAACGCGCATAAGTAATTTTTCAGCAACCAATCTTGCGCGTGGCTCGTCTGGGATTCTGGTCTCCCCAGCTTCCTTATTCTTCTTTGGCCTACCCCTTCTCTGAGGTATTCTATGTTGGGGAGACAGGGCTTCTAATATATTTCCTTCCTACACAGGTCCTTCCACTCTAGGTTTCATGCGGTGTGATATCATCGTTTCCGCGGGTAAAGGAAAAACTCCCTTTGTATCCTTGGGGATGCCTGTTGTGAGTGAGACTGAATCCCAGTCAATTTGGGGCTCAGGACTGGAGATTATTCAACTTCACATGCCATTCCTTATGTTTTGAGAGGTCTCCATCACGCAACTGCTATTTATCTTGCGCGTAGTGGATCCGATGAACGTCCAAGATGGAGAATTCGATCAACCTGGGATGCAAAAAATTTTACAGACATAGCATAAACCTGATTTCGTGAATAAAATGGGTGCAAAACATATGGAATTTATAACAGATTGGGTGGAAGGATGAATCTTTCCAAGGAACACTGAATTCATGGTGACTAGATGTTTCGAATCGAACTACATATTTTCCATAACACATCCTCGTGTGTAAAGTACAAGCAATAAGAGATGTAGGGCATACATGATACAAAAACCGTGATTTTTCATTCTCTCGACCTTCATAATGAGATGATAATAGTTATTGCACTTGCCAACATGACTTCCATTAACTACTTGACTTGACCCGAGGCACGTAGAGACTACCTTTTAATAGGACCCAACTCTCTGGGAACACCATACCCATACCATTTACGCATGTTTCGACTCTGACATCCCTTCCCATTTCCAAGGGCCAACCGACCACTTCCTGACTTCGACCCCTTCATTGTTACGTGCCTGACTTCACATGTTTTGACACATGGGCCATAACTCGACTAAAATCGACTCTAATTAAAAGGAAAATGGTGATGATAACAACTGGCTCCAACGGGGATGTTATCCTCCCCGCGAGGTAGCAAAGAATAATAGAATAGATGCCTGACCAATGGGCCTTATTTCGATTCTTCGACATTGGAATATGAAAGAAAAAACACAACCTAAACCTATTGACACAACTTCTAAGAGATTCAACATCAACTCAAGGCCTTAACATTGGGATTCAATTTTTTGTTGACATACTATCTTGACACAAAAATAAAACAACTATTTACAATGACATATGACTTAAATGAATTTTATTTCATCACATAATGTTTGAGGAACCTACCATTTACATACCCCCAAACAAGGCATTCTCCATTTGATCCTTCTAGAAAATAAGTGTTTCTCCCACAAAACGCGTCAACTCTGAATGGACCCATCCAAAGGTGGTCGAATTTTTCATGGTTTTCTTTATCTTCATTCCCCGCATCCCATCTCAGTACCAACTCCCCTACCTAAAATTCCTCCTGCTTAGAACACTTGTCGAAGTTTTTCTTCATCCTCTCCTCGTGGAGTTGTGATCGATTGTATACATGTTCTCTCATCTTCTCTGTGTGAATCAACTAATTTATTCTCCTCTATGCATCATTTGGTTCGGCCTCCTTCTCTTGCAACAACCTTCTGACAGGCCAAATTGCAGAATCTTCCATATTTTCTGGGGGAAGTCCCTGTACCCTACATGAACGATGTGGAGGGTCGATGTTGGTGGAAAAAACTCGACAGAAAAAATATATGGCCAACTAATGACAAAGAAACAACATACACTAATCAAATATAGGAATCAAACCAAGAAAACAAAATTTCTCTCGATGATCGTACTAGTTGGTGATGAAATCCAACATCACGTGATCAAGTCAAGAAGGGGCTAGGATATGGTGGAACAGTTACAATGGCGACTTTCTTAACGGAATTTCACCTTGGTGCAAGATTCCACACAGTAATTGTGGATTTACCCTCCAAGGAGCTTGAGTGAGTTTGACCAATGTCTGTTCCAGGTACAGTGAGACTTCCCTTCACCATCACCTCATGTAAGTACCTAAAGATTATGGCAACTAAGGACACCAACTCACAGTCATCCCCTGGGTGGGTACAATCGACATTCTATTCTGAACATATGAGCAGGATAACAAGTCCAAAATCCTTCGAGAGAACTGAGGACAGTGGACTGGTAGAAATCCAGAGGACCTTGAACAGATTAGGAGTTCACGAAGCACTGAGACCAAATGAAACAAGTTGAGCCTCAAGAATAACCCTCAATATACAATCCGACCACTACAAACAATTGAACCATAGAGGGATAATCTCTGTAATTCTCCCAAATGCGACCTCGTGCATAACCACTATGTGAGAGGGGGATCCCAGAAATCCTATATGACAATTGGATTTTTCTCTCCCTACCGCAAGATGCTAATGTTTGTTTTGAATACTTTGGAGAGTTGTACTCACTGCCTAATACAAAGTGTTGATTCTAGTCTAGTGTTGGTGGAAGATCCTAAAAACAAAATGTTCTAGATAATTTTAAATTAGCATTCATTTTGCAGTTGTTCTTTACTCAAAGGGTGTATGAAAGTGAAAACTGATGGTATTATGACTCAAATCCCCCCAAAAATGCATAAGAAATGATAAACATTCCTTTATTTCAATGAATGCCTATTTAAGGGAAAGAGAAAGATGTTCTTTTCACTGTCAAGCAGTAAGATGCATAATCCTCAATCGATTTGTTTCTCAATCAAATCCAATATAATGCTAAAACTCATAGAATTCTTTTCTAATATCCAAAAACAATCATAAAAAGTATCCTTTTGGTTTATGTGTGAATGATAATCAATCCGATATAAAAATTCCTATGTCATCTAGATTGCAAAGTCAACAAGGTTTAGACAATCAGAAGCAAGTTACACACAAAAAAAAACACACTCTCGTGGTGATAAAAAAAGGAAGACAAAGATGACAAAAGATTCACAAAAAGAAAAACCAAAAGCTAAAAAAGATTGAAAAAGGTTCGGACAAGATGACCTCAAAGATCAAATGGGGTGGTGCACAGATCTTTGAAATTCCTGACAAAGGTTTCTACTCAGCTAGATAAATGAGAAGAAAAAAATAAGACGACTCTAAATCAACAAAGACGAAGAGTGACTTCAAGGCAAGGAAAGAAAACGTCAAAATTCCAAACAAGAAGAGATCAATTCTTAGAAAACAGAGTATTGAAGGCCAAGATAAAGGCAAAATGAGATGATAAGACCCTGAGCAAGTGAAAAAAACAAAAATTAAACATTAGAGGAAGAAACCCTAAAGGATTTTGCATAGAAAAGGGGCAACACTCTGGTGTAAGGGGCACTAGAGTGTTCCAACACTCTATGTAAACCTGGAAAGAAGCGCCAACACTCTGGTAACAAGGGTAGGGGGGGCAATGGCCTCTAAAAATTTAGGAAAAATGCCCAGAAATTCAAAGAATCAAGCCAAATCAGTCAATGAAATTGAAGGTGATGGAAACAAGAGCCAATCACTTAGATCTAAGAATCAAAGATAGTATGGAGGAAGGTCAAAAAATGAACAAACGACAAGACAAGATCTAGGGAAGGAAACAAAAATATTCGTCCCCAGTGGATTCGCCAATTTATGTTACAGGTGAATCCTCCTGCAGACAAGAGGATTCCCTCTTGGTCTCTATACTCCTAAGGCCAAGACAAAAAAATTCTTAACATGGACACTAACATCCTTTTTAGATCTAATTAAGCTAATATATGAAAAGGAAGAAGAGGGATATGTACCTTGTTAACGACATTTGTCCTCGCAAGATCCAAGCTGAGCTCCAATCCTGAGATCCTCAATAGGTCTTGTAAAACAAACAAAGATACAAAGAACTTCCTATTATATTGAGATTAGCTCAAATACAAATATATCTATTGAAGAGAAATTCATGTGGAACGAACATAAATTTGAAAGAAAAAGGCCAAGCATTGATTATTAATGAGAACAAATAAAAGGTGCTTACAATCCTTTGATGAAGGTGCAACAACTTCTTCCAGATCTCCTTGTCCAACCCATTTTCTCAAGTAATCTACATTGATTATGCTTCAATGGCATCTCACTTATGGGATCATAAGTTTGGTGTAATTCTCAATCTCCATATATCCTTTCACCATGAAGAGGCCTCCTTATATAGGCTTGGAGAGACCTAACCACTTGAGAGATATTTGGGATAAGTTGAGAATTCCTCTCCTTCAGTTGTGGATCTACCCTAAGATCATGCCTTGACCTCAGATTTGAATTCAACCACCTTCAGATATTGAGGGGATTCTTCTCTGATTTCCTCCAACAAAGCAAATTTCACCTAAAAAAGGCCAGCACTCCCTCAAAAGGGACATAGAGTGTTGGAACGCTTCCCTAGAAGAGGGTTCAGAGCGCCATCTCTCCTTGAGAGTATGTAGGGGAGTTCTCCCTTCCAAATTTGACTTTTGAGTGGCTTTTTCAGTGGAAAAAGGCTTGTACTCCTTGTCAATTGATTTCTCTTCTTCAAGACTAGTCTTTTGAGGTGTCTTAAGTGTCTTTACGATGTCGTTAGAGAGATGACATAGAAAATATAATAGTGTGATGTTCATGACACTTGCAACACTTGCAACACTTATGACCAATATGCGACACTCACGATATTTATAATGACAACACTAGCCATCATTGCAATGAGTGAGTTTGATGTTTAACAGATTGCCCCTCAAAGTGCGAAGTCAAAAGACAATGATGAATGAAGTACTTTGTAGACTTTTTTGAGCAAGGGTATGGATGCAGAGAGGCTAGGAAAAGCTGCACACAACCATCAAAAAAATATTATGACATGTTTCAAACCCAAGGCAGGCATACCGATGCTTGAGTGATAAAAATGTTTTAGGTATGACCACCATAAAATACACTGTGGATCCATAATTACATTGATAAAAAGTATAGCCACTAAAGATACAATGTGGATGTATACTCCCATGACCTGAACTGATCGTATCCATGAAGAATACAAAATGGATCTACGAGACGACAAGACATATCCATGACCAATACAAAGTGGATCTATGTAACAATATATGTGTCATAGTTCAAGAGAACTCCTTCACAACCTGGGCAAAGTATACATAAGAGTGATGACTCAACCCAGGGTATTCTTACTGATCCTAATGTAGTATGAATCTAACCATGTTAATAGATGTCCTGATGTCGAACATAGTATAAACCACTTGATTACTGGTCAATGATGTAAATTGTTAACAAGTGTGAGGGAGATCACCATTGATGCCAATGATTCCCAAGGTACTCTAGTACATTCCAATGAATGTGAATGGATGAGCTGAAGTCGAACATCTATGGAATCACCCAATTAGGGGTCAATGATGTAAACCTATTTTCGGACATGAGGAGGCATGCCATTAAGGCATGCAGGTCCCAAGGTACTAACTGGTTTCTAAATCTAGTTCTTGGATAATGTGTAGAAGTCGACATGAATAGACTTGTCAAAGGAGGGCCTTGATGTATCCCCCATCAACGAAATGAAACTGACACAGAGATGTAATTGGTAGATCAAATGAACATAGACTGACACAGGTATTGAAACAGGATATTTGTGATGGCTGACTCTTGAGGCAGATACTTCCCTTGAACATTGAGGCACAACAACATAAACGTGACATGGACCAAAACTTGATGATGTAGTGGATGCCATGAATTTCGTCAGGTGACCCAAAGGAGTAAAAGAAACTCAGAGGATTGGCTCAGTGTAGAGGTTCAGCAGATTAAAATGTGTGCAAAGACAAAGTGTTGTGTTCAAGGGCGGCCGTAAGAGTTACTGGTAGTGTTCTCAAAACCTGCTTGGCTTGCTTCTTTCAATTTTTCCCCCATCCAGATAGACGAGTACCTCTTTTTAATTTAATGAGCTTGAGGAGGGTAACACATGCTCGATATGACTCACCTTCGATAAGTCCCTCTTCCTTTTTTTAGCAAACTGGAAGAAGTAAGGGTTCGGTCTCATATGAGCCCTTCAATGTGTAATTGTTTAACGAGTCCAGAGAAGGTAAACTTAGTGGTTTTTCATATTTAGAGAGTCTGAAAACAACTTAAAGACGACTCCAATGTTGTCCTTTTTCGTAATGTTAGTCTCTTGAGGCCGAAAAAGAGATAAATTATCACTCGAAAGATGCCCTTTCAAACCTTTTAACGAGTGGGAAAGGAAGCAAGATCACTCAACAATATTTTCACGTTTAGAGAGTCTGAAAAGAGTTTAAAGAAGACTCCAGGGGGTTCCTTTTTCATTTATCCATGCGGGTCCTAAAAAGAGATAAAATTTTACCCGACACATTCTTATATTTTTGAGCTTAAGAACGAACTAAGACTATGCTCGTAAAAGTGAAAAGATAAAAAAACGAACAAAACTGCTTCGAAACTTGTCAATGGTGTCAAAACTGCATTCCAGGGGATTAATAAGGCCTTCGAAATATTTTTAAGAAACTTAAAAACTATATATTTAGGCGAAAAATGAAATGTATAATAGTAAAATGGGGTAAGAATGTCATTTACCATTTCATTTGTGCCAAGATTTGTAGCAGTGGAGAATTTTCCATTTGGAGGTGAATCTTGTTTTGCTCGGTGCTGGAGCTACAATCAACCATTTTCTTCGCCGTTTTGACCAGGTTGGTGCTCTTCTTCCCTTATTTCATTTATATGGTTCACATTTGCATTTAAGGCAATTAATATTTATAAAAAATGATGCCCTGGGTCGGCCCAAGCGGCCAAAAAGATCGACGCTCCTCTAAAATTCATGGGGAAGTGATAAATGACTTGGAAAATGCCCCTCCTAGTCAAATAAGGGCGCGCCAACACTATGTTGTAGTGGATATGAGGGCGCTGCCCAAAAAACCACAAGAAAACTTGCCCAAAATGGCCAACATGCGCTCAAAAAGTGAAGAGGTTTTTTGTTAAATTTTTTGAACGTTTGATGGCTAATGTAAGGGTGTGTTGGTATCCCAATGTTCATGCAAAGGGGGATTTGGTTTTACAAGAGAAAACAATTATTTTTAAAGTTTTGAAAATTGCTCGAAAATTGTCGAAAAATGTGATTTTTAATGAAAAAATTTGATTGTTGATGCAGGTGATTTCGACAACAATCTTGCTTGAGTGGAAGGAAAGAGAGAATGAGCTCGATGATGTGGCTTCTATGAAGAGTCCCCTATCGAGAGCCACATTGAGGAATTTCAATCTCCTCAAATATGTCAAAATGCAAAAAATGAAGAAAGAGGTCCTTTTTCTTGAGCATATGATCGGGTTGTGGAACGTTGCGGAACAAGGGTTCCAGATGGGAATGCAACTTATTACCATCGAGTTAGAAGACGTGTACTTCATAACTGGTCTGTCAAAAAGAGGGGCTCCAATATTTTTAAATGGACAGCGGGCACTTCTCACGCTTGTGGATGAGTATCTGGCAGACCATTGTGTCCCAAGAGCGAGGCTAGTAGGTGGCAGAATTGTGATCAAAGATATCAGGGATCTATCTCTTTGATCCATTTTGTTTTCCATTACGAGTATAGAGGGAATTACAAGCACACACTTAGTTTCAATATCACAGGTGGCCTATGGTTTACAGTGTCTAGAGCCAACACTGTTTAACTTGAGCACATGGTTCCTTTATCACGTGAAGGAATAGATTACGAGATGAAGATCAGGGAAGCAGAAGAAGTTCAGTTATGGTTCATTCTTTCTTTCATTATTCTTAGAACACATTCCTGGGATGCAACCTCAAATTGCATTACCAGTACGATCAGCGAGAGAACCATGTATGGGGCGGTGGACCAGCCTGTCTCCCAGACTAGGCCCATCTTCAGAGTTCAGATTCACCGGTGATTTATTCACTTAGATGAGACACCAATTGATTGTGATAGAAGACTTTCCATACACTGGAGTAGATTTCTGGGGAAACATGGATTTGTTTCTTCCAGAAGGCTAGGATTGGGATGCATCAGGTAAGAAATCAAACTGATCTTGTCAAGTGTTTTTAGTTTTTGAATGTTATAATTTTTTTGGGTTCATAGAAGAATCTTTAACAGACATATCATTTAATCATGCAGATAGAGGATCAACATGTCCAACAGAGATGCCAGAATTGGGGCATCGCGGGGATGCTCAGATAGCGATAGATCAAGGGGTAGCAGTAGGAGGTATCCTGGAGGTTGAAAGAAACCTCCAAGGTCTCATGATGGGTATCCCTCCTCTTAGGAGGCGGGAAGTGCCACTACATCTACAAAGACACATTATGGGAGTGTTTGAGAATCTTAACTCTCTGCTGAGGTGAATAGCCCGTGCAGTGATATGTTACTCACAACATAATGTGATGCAAGGATATTAGGGTCTTCTTGATGATTGTATATTCTATATGACGATGTTTATGGGTGTGAGGACCCACATTTTGCCTATCTATGTAACATTTTTTATGTAATCAAACATTTTCAGTCATGTCGTATATATATACATTTCCGAGTTTTTACACTGCCAAATGATTTTCAAATGATGTCTTTTATGTGATGTGTTTTAATTTACATGATGATATGTGAGGTGATTCATTTCCTTTATGAAATCTTATCTATGTGTGAGATACCTATCCATGATGTAATTAGCTAGCGAATCCGAAAAGGTATTGAGTTCTCTTGGTATGTGCCTGTATTCAATAAAATCAAACATTCGTTCAAGACGACGAACTCATAAGTGGAGACGTAGTAGGATAGGATTGTGAATAACGTAGATTCGATTAAGTTGACAGACCGCGAGTTGGGAGTCTAGGTTGATGATCATGCAAGAAACTCCTAGGGAGGAGGCTTCGGTTAAAAGTCTGATGACAACATGATATTCTACCATGTTGTTAGTTGTCGATCCTAAGAAAATACCTCTGGAACTCACCAGCTCATCAGAGTGGTAAACGACCCAAGCTGCAGAAACAACATTATGGGTGTGTCGACTAGTGCCATCCACAAACCCGACAAAAATAGGAAAGGAAGATGTCATCTGCGCATGAAAACAAAAGACACAGTATAAGTGGCTAAGGCAAAAACTCGAGCATGCAAAAGAAAAAGACACACCAAACTAAAAATACAATAGTGTACAAAGCACGTATGCTAGATTTCCTAAGTATAGTAGTTCTTGAGGTAAAGCTCGTTTCACACGTAGGCACCTCTATGTAGAACACGTTTCATGATGTAAGGACCATGCCATAGAGGTTCTAACTTGCCCGTCCCTAACTTTTCATGAGCCTAGTCATAAATGAGGACTAGCTCTCCTTCTGTAAAAGTGTGAGGATGGACATAATTGTCGTATTGATTCTTGATTTTTTTTTGATATGTCTCATTGATGAGAGAAACATCACGACATGTTTCATCCAAACTATTCAAGTGAAAGAAACATTCTTCCTCAGTAGAAGTGTGGGGCGGGAGTTCTACTTTGAGTTTTAACAAAGGAATTTCTCACTCGATTGGTAAAACAACTTATATGTCATATACAAGTTGGAAATGAGTGAATCCGGTAGTAGTTTTTACTGAAAAACGGTAGGCCCAGAGAGCGGAAAAAAATTGTAGATGCAAGGATGTGTTATTTACCCCTACCATCCGTTGAATCATAGTTTTGAGGACTTTGTTGATATCTTCAACTTATCCATTATCTTGAGGATAATAAGGGGATGAGTTCTCATCGCGAAAACCCAACTTGGCATGCAATTCACTCATCATTTGGTTTTTAAAGTGTGAACCATGATCAGTGACAATGGCGTGTGGAACACCAAAATGAGTGATGATGTGGTTAAAAAGGAAAAGAGTTGCAATACGACCATCATTCAGAAAGTTAGGCATAGCCTCAACCCATTTTGTAAAGTAATTGATGACAACGATTATATAATCGTGCCCCCCAGTTGAGGTAGGATTACATTGCATGAAATCAATGCCCCATTTGGAAAAGGGGCCGATGGCAACAATGGGATGCAGTGAAGCAGGGTGGGTTCGAGCCTTTTTGTGAAAAACTTGGCAGGGTGGGCATTTTTTGACTGCCTCAATACAATCATTGAAAATTGAGGGCCAAAAGTAGCTAGCACGTAATATTTTATGAGCTGTAGCCATCCCAGAAAGATGAGCACCACAGGCTCAAAGGTGGCATTCATTAAGCATGTGTTCAACCTCTTCATTAGTTAGACATCATCACAGGATAGTGTCAATGCCATGATGGTATAAAGTGTCACCGATAATAAGGTAACGACAAGAATGGTGGAGGATATGGCGACGTTCTTCGCAAGAGATATCGGGCTAAAAATGTTGGGTCTGGAGATAAAGAAGAATATCTATGTACCAAGGATCATACGTGCTAATGAGGAACAAAGTTTCGTCCGGGAGCGAATATCTGGGCTAAGTATCTTCATCAGCATGGGGAAGGTCACAAATAAGATCTGCAAACACCAAGGAATTTTTAGCTTTGGATTTAGTGAACTCAAGATCGAATTCTTGAAGGAGAACGATCCATTTCGAATATTTTCCCCCAAGAACTTGACGCGTCAAAATGTGGTACATGGGGTTCGATTCCACAATAACTGTGGTGGTGCATAGCAAAATGTAGTGACCGAATCTCTGGACAACGATGAAGGCTGCTAGAGCCAACTTTTCAACATGTGAATATCTAAGCTCTGGGCTAGATAGACTTTTTCTCAAATAATATATCACGTGTTCCTCACCATTAGGGTCTTCTTGAACTAACACCATGGAAATAGTGGAAGTGGAGGCTGCTAAGTAAAGGATATAGTCCTTTGTGTAATTCAGAGGATGTAACAAAGGAGCGTTTGTTAATGCATTCTTAAGAGTAGCAAAGGATTGTTCAACAGTGTCATCCTAGATAAAAGGGGTGTCTTTCTGTAACAAGCACATAAATCCTTTTGTAATCGCAGCGTAGTTACAAATGAAATGATGAAGAAAGTTTGCTTTCCATTGCAAACTTTGGAGTTGTGTCAGATTGTTAAGTGGATGTTGTTGGGTATGTGTTATATTCTTTGCATGTGTGTGTGTGGGCACATCAGATATGACAACTGCGCCTGACGATCTAGCAATTTTTGCTATTTTTAGCGATTTACCAAAAATAATCTCGGTTTTAGGGATTAGGGTTTTGATATCTACGAAATACCTAAAAACATTGTATATATTGTATAGTGAATGGTGAAATTCAATATAATGAATATAAGAAAGGTTTTCCCGGTTGAGGGTTTCCAGTATAAAATCTCTGTGTAATCTGTGTATGAGCCATTGATTAAATTTTGTTTTTCTTAAGAATCTTTATGCATTGCTTTACTTCACAGGTTTAAAAATTACATGTCGTATCAGAGCTCATTTTTGGCTTCAGAGGGATGCCTTTTTTTGTTGAGGGTTTGGCTCGGTCTTGATAGATCAAGTTTATTTTGGGTCTGTGATAAACCTAGGTTTAGTGGGAGCTATTGGAGTGGAGATTCGAGTATAGAAAGAGGAATGGCGAGCTCATCTAGAATCGATATAGAGAAGTTCAACTGTAAAAACTTTGAGCTATGGAAGCTCAATATGGAGGACCTTCTTATAGACAAAGAACAATGGATCATTGTGGATCCTGGTACATAGCCTACTGGTACACCGTCTACTAGAACACAGGCTATTGGTACACAACCAACTAGTACACAAACTACTAGTACACCAGCTACTGGTATGTCGAAGGAAGATTGGGAGAAGTTGGACAGAAGAGAAAGGACTACTATTCGACTTTGCCTCGCAGATTCAGTTTTGTTGAATGTCTCAGGAGAATCTACAACCAAGGAACTATGGGATAAGTTGGGGAATTTATATCAATCAAAGTCCCTGGTAAACAAGTTGTTTCTTCGAAAGAAGTTGTATCATCTTAGGATGGAAGATGAAGATTCTGTGATAGAACATCTAAATGCCTTTAATACTCTGGTAAGTCAACTTGGCTCTATTAATATTACAATTGTGGAGGAAGATAAGTGTATTACTTTGTTATGTTCTTTGCCAGACTCTTGGGATGATTTGGTTGTAGCAATAGGTAGTACCACTCAATCTACATTGAAGTATGAGGATGTAGTTGCATCCTTGTTATCTGAAGAAATGAGGCAAAAAAGCATGGATGGTCACAACACAGATGCTTTATTTATAAGAGGGCGTACCCAAGACAGGAACCCTGGTAAGCCTTCTGGGTGGATATCTAAATCTACAGATAGATCTAAGTCTCCAGGAAAATCTTTGAGGAAATGCTAGAAGTGTGGTAAAATAGGGCATTATAAGAAAGATTGTAAGTCTAAGAAGGTTGATAAACCAAAGGGATCTGATAGTAACTCTTCCACAGAGGTGAAAACCTCCACTGAAGAAGGAGATGATTTTTACCTGGCATCTACAACTACACATACATATCGTGATGTATGGTTGATTGAATCAAGTGTGTCATACCATATGACTCCTCACAGGGAGTGGTTCTCTGAATATGAAAAATATGATGGTGGTGATGTATTCCTAGGAGATGACTCGACATCCAAAATCTTGGGACATGGAAGAGTTAAGTTGCTACTAAAATATGGAAGGATTAGAACTCTCCCTAGGGTTCTGCATATTCCAAAACTAGCCAGGAGCCTAATATCTGTAAGCAAGTTGGATGATGTAGGAGTGAAAACTGTATTTGAAAAGAACACTTGCAAGATGGTACAAGGAGAAATGGTGTTGATGAGGGGAGTTTGGTGTGGAACTATGTACAATTTGTTGGGAATCACTTATACTAATGGGTTTAATAGTTCTGTTGTCGCTGAGAAAAGAAATGAAGGAGACAAGACCAATATTGTCCCAGAAAAGAAGACCATGTTGTGGCATCAAAGACTGGGGCATATTGGAGAAAAGGGCCCGTGAACACTACACAGTAAAGGTATGGTTGAAGGTATGTCTAATTGCACTCTGGGTTTTGATTTCTATGAACATTTCGTATATGGTAAATAAAATCGATTAAGATTCCCATCTGGTGCTACAAGAGCAAAGGGGATCTTAGAGTTGATACACAGTGATGTGTTTGGACCTGTTCCTGTTCCATCCATAGGTAAATCTGTGTATTATGTTTCATTCATAGATAATTTTTCAAGGAACACATGGATTTATTTTCTTAGAAAGAAATCTGAGGTATTTGATAAATTTAAAGAGTTTAAGGCTCTGGTAGAAAATCAGACAGAGAAGAAAATAAAGGTATTGAGAATAGATAATGGTGGAGAATTCTGTGGAAATGCATTCAAAGAATTCCGTAAGAAGTGTGGTATAGCAAGGTAGAAGACTAATCCATACACTCCTTAGTAGAATGGAGTTGTAGAAAGGATGAACAGGACATTGATGGAAAAAGAAAGGAGCATTCTCAGTGGTGTCGGGTTAGGACAAGAATTGTGGGTAGAGGCAGTGGGTACAACATGTTACCTAGTCAATCGATCACCTTCATCAGCGTTGGATGATAAAACTCCACACGAGGTATGGTCTGGAAACAAACCCTCTCTTCAACATATTAGAGTGTTTGGTTGTGATTCTTGTGTACATGTTCCAAAGGAAAATAGAAGTAAGCTGGATAAAAAGGCTGAAAAGTATATCTTTATTGGTTATAAATATGGTGTGAAAGGTTATAAGCTTTGGAACCCAAAAACAAAGAAAAATATTTACAGTCGAGATGTTGTTTTTAGAAAGGTAAAAGATGTGTCCAAATAGGAATTCCTACCAACGCAAGATGAACCTGAGAAAATAGAGCTTGAGTTGGATGATGCAAAATCTGAATCATCTAATGAAGAGGAAGCAGAAGAAGAAGAAGAAGAAGAACCTCATACCCTAGTATTGAGGATATCAGTGAGAGATAGAAGGCAACCAGAAAGGTATAGTCCACCTGATTTTCGATCCAATTTTTCTTTATCTATTACTGATGATGATCCCAGAACTGTCAGGGAAGCAGTGAATTTAGAGGATAGTAAACTCTGGAAGAAGGCCATGGTTGAAGAAATGGATGCCTTGGATAAGAATGAGGTATGGGATATAGTTGAGTTGCCAGATGGAAGTAAATTTGTTGGTAGCAAATGGTTGTTTAAGAAGTTTAATGCAGAAGGTAAAGTGGAGAAATACAAAGCTCGGTTAGTAGCAAAAGGTTATTCCCAGGTAGAGGGAATTGACTTTGGTGAGATTTTTTCTCCTATTGCTAAGTTAACTTCTATTAGATTTATTTTATCTATTGCTGTTGCTTTTGATCTTGAAGTGAAACAGATGGATGTGAAGAAAACATTCCTACATGGGGATCTGGAAGAAGAATCTACATAAAGCAGCTAGAAGGATTTGTAGTGACGCAAAAGAAAGAGCTGGTGTGTAAGCTAAAGAAGTCACTATATGGTCTGAAGCAATCACCTAGGATGTTGTACCAAAATTTTGACACATACATCCTTGGATTGGGATTTGTAAGAAGCAAGGCTGATCACTGTGTATATTCCAAGCAGGTTGGTAATCACTTCCTTTATGTAGTGTTGTATGTTGATGACATTTTGGTAGGAAATAACATGGATGTTATCAAGGAGGTGAAATCGTAGCTATCCTCCAAATTTGACATGAAGGATCTCGGTGTTGCTAACTTCATTCTGGGAATGGAGATTAAAAGAGATGATGCAAACAGGAAACTCTGTTTGAATCAGAGAAAATATGTTGAGACGATATTATAGAGGTTTAATATGCATGGAAGTAAACCAGTCAAGGTTCCTATTCCTATAGGTGTAAAGTTATCTGCAGATCAGTGTCCCAAGACACAGGAAGAAGAAGAGGACTTGTCCCATGTTTTGTATGCCAGTGTAGTTGGCAGTTTGATGTATGCAATGGTTTGTACTAGACTGGACATTACACATGCAGTGGAAGTTTTGAGCAGGTATATGTGAAAACCAGGGAAGGAGCATTGGACAACAGTAAAGAGGGTATTCAGGTATCTTCATGGCACCACCAATTATGGATTGTGCTACCAAGGAAGACCAAGATTGGATAGAGTGGTGGACATACATGGCTTTGTTGATGCAGACTGGGCTAGAGATCTGGATCGCAGAATATCTACAAGTGGGTATGTGTTTAACCTATTTGGAGAAGCAATCAATGGGATAAGCAAAAGATAGGTTGTAGTGGCACTCTCAACTACAGAAGCTGAATACATGGCATCCACTCTTGCAAGCAAGGAAGCAGTATGGTTACAAATATTGTGTTCAGGTATTGGTTTTGTACAACAAGCAGTGATATTAGATTGTGACAGTCAGAGTGCAATCTTCCTGGCAAAGAACCCAACTTATCATTCGAAGACAAAGCATATTGATGTTCAGTATCACTTTGTGAGAGACATGGTTGAGGAAAAGAAGGTGTTGCTAGAAAAGGTTGACACTTTGAAGAATGTTTTAGATTCATTGACAAAGTCTATGAGCACATAAAAGTTCTCCTGGTGTAGAGTAATAATGGGCATTGTTGCCCTGGATTGTTGACTATATAATCCCTTGGACCACTGGATGTAAAGAAAACAACAAGTGGGAGAATGTTGGGTATGTTTTATATTCTTTGCATGTGTGTGTGTGGGAACGTCAGATATGACAACTGCGTCTGACGATCTGGCAGTTTTTTCTATTTTTAGCAGATTTTGCTATTTTTAGCTGTTTACTAAAAATAATCTTGGTTTTAGGGATTAGGGTTTTGGTATATACAGAATACCTAAAAACATTGTATATATTGTATAGTGAATGGTGAAATTCAATATAATGAATATAAGAAAGGTTTTCCCGGTTGAGGTTTTCCGGTATAAAATCTCTGTGTAATCTATGTATGAGCCATTGATTAAATTCTGTTTTTCTTAAGAATCTATATGCAATTCTTTACTTCACAGGTTTAAAACTTACAGAGGTAAAGACAATATATCCTTAATTTTTAAGGGATCCACCCGAATCTCGTCCTTGGAAACAACGAAGCCAAGGAGCCGGCCTAATTCGACAACAAAAATACACTTATGTGGGTTCAAATGAATGCAGTAGAACCGACATCAAAGAAAAATAGCCCATAGATGACCAAAATGGTCTGATCAATTGGAAGAGTGGGCAGGTAAGTTGTCGATGTAAGGCTCCGCAATATGTTTGATATCGTGGAAAGCATAGGACATGGCTTGTTGGAATGTAGCACCAACATTTTTAAGGCCAAAAGGTAGTTTATGATAGGTGAAAGTTCCCCACAGGCATATGAAGGTTGTCTTATGATGATCAACAAGTAAAATGTGAATCTGGTTATACTGTGAGAAACCATCCATAAAAGAGGAAATTACGCTAGCAGCACAATTATCAATAATCTGGTTGATGAAGGGCGCAGGGTAGTTGTCTTTCGGACAAACCTTAATGAGGTCCTTATAATCAATACAGACATGAATGGTCCCTTGCTTCTTAGTAACCAAAACAATGTTCGAAACCCATTCCATCAAAGGGACAGGATAGATGAAGCCAGATTTCAATAATTTCTAAAATTCTGCCTTAATAGCCGTGGTATTCTTAGGATGGACCGGGCGAAGTTTCTGTCGAACAGGTTTTACACCTGGGTAGGTTTTAATCTCATGCACAATGATCAAAGGTTCGATCCTTGGCATCTCTTCGTAGCTCTAAGAAAAGACATCGCAAAATTCCTTAAACAAAGCGGTATAGGAAACCACTTCCTCGGGTGTACAATTATCACCGAGATTAATATTTTCTATGATACCTTCCTTGATCAAAATATATATTTCAACTGTAGAGGTAATGTTGCCTAAATTCCCTTCAGAAATAAAATCTTGTGTAAGTATAGGTGATTGGGGAAATTGGACAACATCAGGGGGGAAGATAGAGTGTATGTCTTCCTAGATTTCTTCGAGAGGTGGAAGAAAAGAGGATAGATGATGGCTATCATCCCAAGGTATGTTGTCGATGCTAAGCATTTCCATTATTGATTCATGAGAAGGAAAAATTTGGGAAATGTAGTCAAATGCAGATGTCAAGGAATTTAACCACGATGGCATCGAGTAAGTGTCAGGTGCCAAGAGATGTTGGTCATCTGAAGAGGGAGAGGCAGATTGGATAACAATGTATGAGGTTTCAACTGGACTAAGTTGCATGGTGTCACCTACTACATCGAATTCCAACGGACTAGGTACAATCCAAGGGTCAGATGATTCCGAGGATTGGTAAACCATAGTTGAAATCATATTGATTGTGGAAACATGATGTGTGGTGGGTGGAAGTGTTGTAGGAAAGGTAACCATAAGGCTAGAGTCTTTCAACAAGCCAACACCAATGCTTTCATACGTGCTCTTGTGATCTCCCAAGAATGGAATATTGTTGGTAGCAGGGGCGCGAGCATCAGGTGTATAGAAGTCTAATTGATCGACAGTGACAATTTTTCCTTGATGAGGAAATTGTACAAATCGAAACACCGATGAGGCAACGATAGTCATAGCATAAAACCAACTTCTTCCAAGTAATAAGTTGTAATCGAGGGGAGCATCGACCACCTTGACATCAACAGTGACAGTTTTTCCACCTAGATGGACGGGAAGGGACTGTAAAATCCCATGGGGATGAAAAACTCACCCATCGAATGTGCATAACATTGTTGGGGATTTATTAAGTGCAGGTGTTTTTAAACCTTTCCAACATGCTAGAGACATGACACAAGTAGAGGCTCCCTCATCCAAGATGGTTCAGTGAATTTGTTGATTATGAACAACAACATCAATTTGAAAGCAAGTTGGTGGGAGAGTTGAGATGCATAATTGTCCAGGTTAAACATGATATTGTTGGAAGACTCAGGATCAACAGCGCCAATAGTAGCCAAGAGCGTTCTACGTTGACTAGGGCAGTGTTGTAGAACTTCTAACACAGACATAGCACATGGTGCTTCAGCCAAATCTTCAACAATGTTGTAGTTCTGGGAGGCACGTGAACTAGGATTAAAGGTAGATTTATGGATAGTGCTCTTAGGAGGGCGTAAGATAGATTCGAACGTAGTTTTCTCAATATGAAGAGGTCCAGACAAAGGACTAACTGATGGAGGACTAACAGAGGATGGTGATGGATCTGGTAAAGTACCGGTATCGTTAGTGAATTTTCCTTTTTCAGGCTTAACTGGTGTGTCATATGTCGTAGAGAGGGTGGTTAAATAAATCCCATTAAACATGTAAATATGGGCACTTGTCGAGGCTTCATCATGGGAAGGATGGCTGGAACTTCCCCCTAGAGAGGGGGTTTGAGCAACCATAGATTGCTGCTGTGGAAAAGGATGAGTAAGCATGGCGGGTTGGGAATTCCCCTTGAAAATTTTGGCCACTTCATTGCGATGTGGACAGTCTCAAGTGTAGTGATCATCACCACAAATGAGACATGGGAACTTTTGTTTCCATTGTGGTTTATTTTCGTTAGTAGGTGGTGGGTTTTGAGTTTTCAATTGTTCATTGTTATTATTCTTTTTGTTTTTGTTCTTTGTCTTCTCTGTACCTCCGTTTGTTGTGAAGGGGCAGATTGAACTGCATTCACCTCATAGATTTGAGTTTGGGGGGAGGTAGAGGAGGGTGTGGTCGAACTGGGAGTAGATGTTGGAGAAGATTGATTTTTCGTTCCAGTCAACTGGGAAATAGATTGGGTTTTGATGGAGCCGATAACTCCATCTGCATGTGACGTGGATGATGGTTTACATGGATCGGGATTTGCACAGGTAGAATTTGGGATTAACTCATACAAAGTACCATATTGGGAATGGACCAAATCTAATAATTGATCCCGAGAAATGGCCTCTTCCTCAGTGACTACACCACCCATGGCGACATCACGAGAAATCAAGGGTAATAGTGATTTAGTGAACCATTCTGCCAATAATTGGTCAGGAATGATTGCTTTGATCAGCCTTCGTCGTCGTCTCCATTCATGAATATGATCGGAGATATGTATGGAGTTTGTCTGATGAATGGAGGTCAAGAGTTAGGTACCCATCTCATATCGAATGGGTAGTTGAAAGTGCGTGAGAAGGGACATGGCAAGGGAGTTAAAATCTTGGAAAGAACCACGTGGAAGTTTGATATACCACTTGGCTGCTGAGCCCGTAAGTGTTTGATGAAAAAGACGTAAATGGATAGAGTTGTCCATTAAGGAGTTCGATGAAAACCATAAATGGAAATTCATCACATGGTTGTTTGGGTATTCTCCAGGTTTACCGTCAAATTTTTGAATATCATAAGGTAGTTTAGCCGGTATCATTAGCCAGAAAGGATAACACATGATAGGATCATTGGTCAACCGAGACAAGTTTGGGAGATCCAGAGTAGCAAGGAATAGTAACTTTCGGTTAACCTGAGGGTGATACTGGTGTGGCATAGGGACACCAGTAGGACCGTAAACTGGGTTAGGTGGATAATTGTAACTAGTAGGTCCTTCTGCATACGGTTGTTGTTGACCAGAGTAAATAGGATTCAAAGAGGGTTGAGAAACATGTGCGAGTGGATGATAACCTGATGGATTTTGAGGATTATATTTCGGTTGATGGGTTTTTCCATAAGGTGGATAAAAATTGTGTCCATAAGGAGGATAAGGTTGTTGTTATCCTTGAGAATGTTTCCCCCCAGGGAATAGTGGATTTCCCAGAAAATGAGTGTGCCAAGGATTGGGCGTTGTAGACACATTCTGTCCAGAAGGTTGATGATGGGCTCAAGTTTGAGGTTGACCCCCAACATGAGGTTGCCCCCCAAATGGAGGTTTCCCCCCAAATGGAGGTTTACCCCCAATCAAAGGTTTCCCTCCAAATGGAGGTTGCCCCCCAAATGGAGGTTTCCCTCTGAAAGGAGTTTGTCCTCCGAAAGGAGGTTGCCCCACAAATGAAGGTTTCCATCCGAAAGGAGGTTACCCCCCATCATGAGGTTGATTCCCTGGAATTTGGAAACCAGATGTAAACGACTGACCGATGTCGCTTAATGGATTAGAGCCACTAAGACCAGTCCCTCTGATTTGTTGTGTAGGTATTGAACTTCCGGGTATAACTTGGGTAGTGTTGACAATGGAAGGATTCAATGCTTTGTACCTAAGGGGAAGTGACAAGGAAGGCCGAGATGATAGTGGTGTACCAATGGGAGCTTGTCTAACCACCAAATTACTGGTGGGAATAGTTGCAACGTGAGGGACCATCGTAGAATGGGCCATCTGGAGAGAAATAGTGGAACTTGGACCAACAAATTGCATATTCGGACCAACGGACGGTGCGATGGAACTAACAGTTGTACCAATAAAATGATCTAAAGGTACGGTATAGGTAATAGATGTTTCAGGTATTTTGGATATGACAGGTATATCGATGCCTGTCCCTAATCCGTAAAGGTCTCACACCGTGCAAGGTGGAATTCAAACTATATCAGAACTCCAAAGGGGGTTTCCGACTAGAGCATTCAAATGAGATCTAGTCGGAGTTTCAAAAGGATCAATGACAACAAGTTCTTCGACTGAATTCATCTGGAGAAAAGGCCTTTCATATCTCGAAGGAATGCGAAAAGCCTCCATAGGATCCGTAACAAGCCAAAATTTTTCTATAGAAACTTCCTCTTGTGAGGTTATAACGTCGTGGACCTCACTCTGTTGAGGAGGCTCCATAGAATGAGGGGGTAAAGGGGTAGACTATTCCATATTTTATGGGGGAATTCCCTATACCCTACATAAACGCGGTGGAGGGTCGATGTTGGTGGAAAAAATTCGACGGAAAAAATCTATGGCCAACTAACGGCAAAAGAACAAAATACACTAATCAAATCTAGAAATCAAACCAAGCAAACAAAACTTCTCTCGATGATCATACTAGTTGGTGATGAAATCCAACGTCGTGTGATCAAGTCAAGAAGGGGCTAGGATATGGTGGAATAGTTACAATGGTGACCTACTTAACAGACTTTCACCTTGGTGCAAGCTTGCATGCATTAATTGTGGATTTACCCTCCAAGGAGCCCGAGTGAGTTTGACCAATGTCTATTCAAGGTACAATGATGTTGGATCATGTTGGCATTGATGCCAATGGTTTGATTGAAAATTCAATGAAAAAAAATGTGTTGGTTAGGGTACAATATATAGTATTCTTTTTAATAGTTTCATATCAATTCAATAAATATTTTGTGTGTGGCACGCTCTACAAGGTCGCTCTCTAGAATAAGACAAAATTCAACAAGGTATGCCATTTTTGCTATAACTCCTTTTATGAGAGGTGCCAGGTACTGCCACCTAGAGGAATTGCATAAAACACACTAAAGAACATTTTGTATCAGTTTCAGATCTTTATTCATTACAGGTACAAAGTTATGATTATTTCAAGTTGAGGTTGTTGACTAATCCAAAACTAGTCATGGTTGAGACAAGAAGTTGATGAGTTGACACATACATGAGGTGCATAGTTGATAATTTTGGTACATATTGATGAGACATTGTTGATGAGTATTTGAAAAATGATTGGTATATACTTGGTACATGGTTGGATGCACTTGTTTATGGTACAATTTGATTACAGGTTGTTTGGCACAGGTTGGTGCATGGTTGATGCACTTGTTTATGTTGACAGATTGATATTTGTTGAGGATTGTTGCCTTATCTCAGTTGGTGCTGAGAATGTAAGAAGAGTCTTGCATATAGAGATCGTTCTCTTGTAGATTTGTACTCTATTCAGTTGTTTTTGAAAAACCCATGAATTGAAGTCCATAAGAAAAAGAAAAATTGTACATACATCTTGTGTTCTTTCTGTTCCTTGTGGAGATGATTTGTTGATGATATGCTACTAATATATGTTGTTGATATGTATTCAAATCTAACTGATTATAAATGAAAACAATGATTAATGAGCAAATGTTGATAAGGAGTTTTTGTGTAAGAGGGAAGTTTTGGGAAAAATATCCCCACACTCATTCACCCCCCCCTCTAAGTGTGGTAGGTGTGTCCAACAATTGGTATCAGAGCAGGGCCTTCACTACAAGCCTTAGCAAGCTTGAAGGAGATCCATAGAAACACAAATGGATGATGAAATACCAATCCTTGATGAGGAAAACTATTCTACTTGGATAATAGAGATGAGAGTGTATTTGAAGACAATGGGAGCAACTATTTGGAAGACAGTCATAGGTGGATCAGTTCCATTGAAGAAGTTTGCAGCTCAAAGGGAAGGAAAGAAGAATGATGCATTAGCTCTCAAGACTATTCTTATTGGATTTTAAAGCCCTATCAAAGAAAGCATGGGACAATGCACTTCCGCCAAGGATTTATGGCTAAAGCTAGAGGAGACATATCAAAAAAAGAAAGAAGATGTTGAAGACCACTCTGTCAAGATTATCAAAGGTAAAGAATCTCTAACTCTTGATTGCATATGTGATGCTTTTAAAGGAAAAGAATCATGTGATGATGTTGGCAAGAAGGAAGATATTGAAGATACTTCAAATGAAGGTAAAGAATCTCCAAAGACTCTTGATTGCATTGATTCAAAATGTGATGATTTTGAATTTTTCTCAAGTGAAGAAGATGATCTAGAAACAATTTGCGTAAAGTTTGATGATAGTTATCCCATGGAAATAATAGAAGAAAATCTATTAGAACTTCAAAATGAAATTGAAGAGGGTTTATATAGATATAGAAGTGATAATTTTTATACACACTATAACTATCTTTCAAATAACACTAAAAATTTTCTTAGGAGGAGTCAAATGTACATCTTGATGTTAAAGGAAATGCTCAAAGAGAGTAGTAAGACTCAACTAGAAGAAAAGGAAGAAGAAATCACAAGACTAAAGAATGAAAAAGAAAATGTGAAGGTAGATGATGAGATTAGAAAAAGTTTTGAAACTATTGTCCATCTCAAGACCCAAATTAAAGAATCCAAAAGAATAGAGGAACTATTGAAGAATCAAATAAATGAAAAGGAAGAGTCATGTTGTAAGCTAGAAGCTGAAATTGTTGACCTTAGAAAGAAGGTAGAAAATTCAAACAAATTCTTGAATAGCTCACTAATATTGGATGAGGTCTTAGAAAGTCAAAGATCACCATATGATAAATCAGGTCTTGGATACAAAGAAGAAGATACACATGCTGAAGAAAGCACCTCAAAGAAGCATGAGGTAAATACATCAAAGAAGGAAGACAATGTTGCAAATCAACGATCTACACAAGGCAAATAAAATTTCAAAAGAACTGAGCAAGGAAGACATTAAGAAGCTATTCTTGGGACACCAAAGCAAAGGTATGAAAGTATTTTTCATGGGCATTGTTATTCATGTAATGTATATGGTCACAAATATTTTGAATGTAGATCTTATGAAAGGAGATATAATGGAAGATTTTATAACACCATGAGGTGTTGGAGATGTGATCAAGTAGGGCACATTGTTGTTCACTGTAACAGTATGAGATGCTACAACTGTAGTGGATTTGGCCACAAATCCCATGAGTGTTGGAACACAAGAAGAAATTTCATGATGAGAACTTCAAATAACATGGCTAGAAGAAGGAATGAAGTAAGGAAGGGAGACATATTTAAAAATATGGATGCACAGAGATCAAGTTCTGAGGAGCAAGGACATCTACAAAAGTGGGTGAAGAAGACAGAGCAGCCAAAACAGAATGAAAAACTGAAGGGAAGCTCAAGTAATTCATCTACTGAGGCATACGCAGGTGACAGTGGTATCATTCATGTACATACATAGGATGACCTTGTATAGGTCATGTACATACGTGATTTGTTGTGCAACAGACCACGTATATGTCATAAAGCCTTGAGAAAAAGGCCATGCACATGGATTGCAACTTGATGCGATGGTATTACACTTTGTTGCGGGGTCTGACATTGTTTGTTGTAGGTTCCGACACTATTTGCTGCTGGTTTAAGTGTTCATCTATTGGATTATGTAAAATAAAATCTCGAGTGCATGACACTAACCCATGAGTATGGATTGATGTTGATCTGTTGGTGTACATGGCTAGTACATATTTGAGTTTCATTGATATATCTTATGATGTATTATTGGAAGCATATGTTCATATCATGGTGCATGCATTTTTCATGTGGATTGGGCTACATATTGGGACATATGGTTGGTGAGTTGATGAGGTGATCATGTTGTACATCATTGTTGATCTATAGTTGATGCATGATTGATACTTTTCTAGTACACTGGAAGAGGCACCTACTAGCAGTTTGATTGGCACATGCTTTATGGAGGATTTGGCATTCATATATGGGATTCATTATTCCGTGGTATTGGAGCATGGTACTGTACATGTTTGGTACACTCATAGATGGCATATGCTTGATGATACTACACCATTGGTACTACTTGATTAGCACAACAATTGGAATTTGTTTGAGATACCTGATTGTGGCACTTGGTTCATGATGGAGACATATCATGAGTGAT
>ML793717.1:282486-342346 GCA_009831015.1 Picea engelmannii
TGGTTTCATTGGTATATGATGCATTGTTGGAAAAATGTATAGATGACTCATTATTGTCTTATCATGATTGATAAGGTGCACAAATGGATGAACTCCAAAGTGGTCCCCTTATGGTGAAATCCCTCACGGGAAGACGCTTTACAAATTGAGTTATCCTAGAAGAATGGTTGGAGAACCCTTGATCTCATTATTTTCTTATCATGATTGATAAGGTGCACAAATGGATGAACTCCAAAGTGGTCCCCTTATGGCGAAATCCTTCACAGGAAGACGCTTTACGGATTTAGTTATCCTAGAAGAATGGTTGGAGGAACCATGCTTGTATGTAGAATAATGAGATGAAGATCAAGGAAATTGTTGGTGAAACTATTCTAGATGGATAGTGCTTATCATGCCATTTTTGGTGGTATGTTGAATGTCACATAACTCCTCGTGATTTGAGAGTTATGGCCTTACAAAGATGAAGGTCAAAGAAATCAAAGTGACCTAAAAGAAGAAATCATTATTTAAATGATAAAGTAAAGTGAAAAAGTCAAGGTGGATTATTTAAATAATAAAGAGAAGTGACAAAATCAAGAAATGATAAAGTAAGGTGACAAAATCAAGAAGGAATATTTAAACGATAAAGTATAAGAGAACCTTCTATTTATGGAAAGTGGTTAACCCTAAAAATAAGAAAAATAGGTTAAGTGACCTAGAAATGGGTTAAGTTACCTAAAAGAAGAAATCATTATTTAAATGATAAAGTAAGGTGACAAAGTCAAGGTGTATTATTTAAATAATAAAGGGAAGTGAAAAAAATCAAGAAATGCTAAAGTAAGATGAGAAAAGCAAGAATGAATATTTAAATGATAAAATATTGGAGAAATTTCTATTTATGGAAAGTGTTTAACCCTAAAATAAGGAAAATAGGTTAAGTGACCTAGAAATGGGTTAAGTGATCTAGAGGATGAAAGTATAAATAAGATAGCAATGGTCTCTTGTAGATTATCTTTTTTGTGGATCAATGGAGAGCTTCTTGTGAGAATATCTTTTGGAGTATTGATGGAGAGCTTCTTGAGCATTTTTGGTGTGGAACACTTGAGAATATTGAATATATATAGGTGACTGAGGTAACCAAGGATATATAAGACGAACTTTAGAAGGAAGGTGAAGAAAAGAGGGCCGAAATTGAAGGGAGGATAAATTCTTTTGATGATGCTTTCTAAGGTATGTTATTTACAGGTCATCTCACCATTTTCGCTCTAACTTTTTTTGTATAAAGATTCAAACCGTGAAATTTATATGCCATTGCGAAAACATATCCAAGTATCCATGGTAAAAAAATCAGCTTGTGGGTCGTTGTATTTTTGAAGTTACACTCCGTGGAAAATAGGGTTTGTGGCTAGTCCTGAAACTAGTAAAAAACAAGTGTTTCGTGTAAAACTGTCATAACTTCTTCATAAAAGATCCAAATTAAGTGACACAAAATGAGTTTGTTAGGGTATAGTATATAGTATGCTTTGTAACCATTACAAATAAACAAAATTGATATTTTGTTCAGGGCACGCTCTACAAGGTCGCTTTCTAGAATAAGACAAAATTCAGCAAGGTATGGCATTTTTGCTATAACTCCTTTTTTGAGAGGTTCCAAGTAGTGCCACCTGGAGGAATTGTATAAAACACATTGAATAACATTGTCTATCAGTTTCAATTCTTTATTCATTATAGGTACAAATTTATGATTATTTCAAGTTGGGGTTGTTGACTAATCCAAAACTAGTTATGGTTGAGACAAGCAGTTGATGAGTTGGCACATATATGAGGTGTATAGTTGATGATGTTGGTACATGTTGATGAGTCATTGTTGATGAGTATTTGACACATGATTGGTATATACTTGGTACATGGTTGAATGCACTTTTTTATGATATAGGTTGGTGCATGGTTGATGCACTTGTTTATGTTGACAGATTGCTATCTGTTGAGGATTGTTGCATCATCTTAGTTGGTGCTGAGAATGTAAGATGAGTCTTGCATATAGAACTAGTGCTATTGTAGAGTTGTACTCTATTCAGTTGTTGCTGAAAAACCTCCGGATTGAAGTCCATAATAAAAAGAAAAATTGTACATACATCTTGTGTTCTTTGTGTTCCTTGTGGAGATGATTTGTTGATGATATGTTTCTGATATGTATTCACATCGAACTGATTATAAATGAAAGCAATGAGTAATGAGAAAATGTTGAATGTTAACTAAGGAGTTTTTGTGTAAGAGGGAAGTTTTGGGAACAATATCCCCACACTCATTCACCCCCCCCTCTAAGTGTGGTAGGTGTGTCCAACAAGTGAGACTTCCCTTCATCGTCACCTCCTGTAAGTACCTAAATATTATGGAAACTAAGAACACCAACTTGTAGTCAGCCCTTGGGCGGGTAGAGTCGACAGTCCGGTCTGAATGTATGAGAAGGATAACAAGTTTGAAATCCTTCGAGAGAACCGAGGACAAGTGGACCGGTAGAACTCCAGCGGACCCCGAATGGATTAAGAGTTCACGAAGCACCAAGACCAAATGTAACCACCTGAGCCAAAAGAATAACCCTTAATATATGATCCAACCACTAGAAGCAGTTGAACCATGGAGGGATAATATCTGTAATTCTCCCGAATGTGACCTCGTGCATAACCCCTATGTGAGAGGGGGATACTAGAAATCCTATACGACAATTGGATTTTTCTCTCCTTACTGCAAGATGCTAATTTTTGTTTTGAATACTTTGGAGAGTTGTACTCATTGCCTAATCCAAAGTGCTGATCATAGTCTAATGTTGGTGGAATATCCTAAAAACAAAATGTTCTAGATAATTTTAAATTAGCGTTCATTTTGCAGTTGTTCTTTACTTAAAGGGTGTATGAAAGTGAAAACTGATGGCATTATGAATCAAATCCCAAAAAACATGCTTAAGAAATGATAAACAATCCTTTGTTTCAATGAATGCCTATTTAAGGGAAAGAGAAAGCTGTTCTTTTCACTGTCAAGAAGTAAGATGCAAAATCCTCAATCAATTTGCTTCTCAATCAAATCCAATATAATGCTAAAACTCATAGAATTCTTTTCTAATATCCAAAAACAATCATAAAAAGTATCCTTTTTCTTTATTTGTGAATGATAGTCAATTCGATATAAAACTTCCTATGTCATATAGATTGCAAAGTCAACAAGGTTCAGACAATTAGAAGCAAGTTACACACAAAAAAAAACACACTTTCGTGGTGATAAAAAAAGGAAGACAAAGATGACAAAAAATTCGCAAAAAGAAAAACCAAAAGCTCAAAAAGTTTGAAAAAGGTTCGGACAAGATGACCTCAAAGATAAAATGGGATGGTGCATAGATCTTTTAAATTCCTCACAAAGGTTTCCACTTAGTCAGATAAATGAGAAGAAAACAATAAGACAACTCTAAATCAACAAAGACGAAGAGTGACTTCAAGGCAAGGAAAGAAAACGTCAAAATTCTAAACAAGAAGAGATCAATTCTTAGAAAATAGAGTACTAAAGGCCAAGATAAAGGTAAACTGAGGTGATAAGACCCTGAGCAAGTGAAAAAAACAAAAATTGAACCTTAGAGGAAGAAAAGCTAAAGGATTTTGCACAGAAAAGGGGCAACGCTCTAGAGTAAGGGGCACCATAGTATTCCAATGCTCTGTGTAAACCTGGAAGGAAGCACCAACACTCTGGTAACAAGGGTAGGGTGGTGTTGGCCTCTAAAAATTTAGGAAAAATGCCCAGAAAGTCAAAGAATCAAGCCAACTCAGTCAATCAACTTGAAGGTGATGGAAACAATACCCAATCACTCAGATATAAGAATCAAAGACAGTATGGAGGAAGGTAAAAAAATGAGAAAATGACAAGACAAGATCTAGGGAAGGAAACATAAATATTCGTCCCCAGTGGAGTCACCAATTTCTATTACAGGTGAATCCTCCTACGGACAAACAGATTCCCTCTTGGTGTCTAGAATCCTAAGGCCAAGACAGAAAAGTGTTTAACATGGGCACTGACATCCTTTTTAGATCTAATTAAGCTAATATATGAAAATGAAGAAGAGGGATATGTGCCTTGTTAACGATGTTTTTCCTGGCAAGATCCAAGATGACGTCCAATCCTGAGCTCCTCGATAGGTCCTGTAAAACAAACAAATATACAAAGAACTTCCTATTCTATTGAGATTAACTCAAATATAGATATATCTATTGAATACAAATTCATGTGGAACAAACATAAATTTGAAAGAAACAAGCCAAGCATTGATTATTAATGAGAACAAATAAAAGGTGCTTACAATCCTTTGATGAAGGTGCAACAACTTCTTCCAACTCTCCTTGTCCAACCCCTTTGCTCAAGTAATCTACATTGATTATGGTTCAATGGAATCTCACTTATGGGATCATAAGTTTGGTGTAATTCTCAATCTCCATATATCCTTTCACCATGAAGAGGCCTCCTTATATAGGCTTGGCAAGACCTAACCACTTGAGAGATCTTTGGGATAAGTTGAGGATTCCTCTAATTCTGTTGTGGATCTCCCCTAAGATCATGCCTCGACCTCAGATTCAAATCCAACCACCTTCAAATATTGAGGGGATTCTTCCCTGATTTCCTCCAACAAACCAAATTTTGCCTAAAAAAGGCTAGCGCTCCCTCAAAAGGGACACAAAGCGCTGGAACTCTCCCCTAGAAGAGGGTATAGAGTGCTAGCGCTCCCTGAGAGTATGTAGTGGAGCACTCCCTTCCAAATTTGACTTTTGAGTGGCTTTTTCAGTGGCAAAAGTCTTGTACTCCTTGTCAATTGATTTCTCCTCTTCAAGACTAGTATTTTGAGGTGTCTTAAGTATCTTTATGATGTCTCTAGAGAGACGACATAGACAAGATAACAATGTGATTTTCGTGACACTTGCGACACTTATGACCAATATGCGACTCTCACGATATTTATAATGACGACACTAACCATCATTGCAATGAGTGATTTTGATTTGATGTGTAACAACTGCATGAAAGGAGCTTCTACTGAGATCAAATTTAGTGGCAAAGGCTGCAACTTTCTACTTTTGTCGAAAATATGACACTCATGGTAACTGGACACTTCTTTGTATATGTCTGCGAAGATGGTAGGCCAATAGTAACCCATTCTTATAATTTTGTGTGTGGTGGTTTTCCAGTAGTGGTGTCATCTGCAGTCGCCTTTATCAAACTCCTTGATAGCTCGTTTGGCCTCGTTCTCCAGCAAACATCTCAACAATATCCCTCCGGGATATTTCTAGTATAGTGAGTTATCCAAGATGCAGAATTTGACGGCTTTGAGCTTTAAAAATATGGCCTTGGTCTTAATTACACCCGGAGGGGACTGGATATTCTTCAACACATAGATGATGTCTTCATACCACGGTGAATAGAAAAACTTATGAGACACCTACACAATCGTTTCTTCCCGACGAATCTTTGACAGATCGTCAATGAAATTGATTGCCATAGCATCATAGTCCGACTGCGCCATCAACTTCGCAAGGCCCTGAACTTTAATTAGTTTCATAGGCTTAATATCTTGGTTATATTCCAACATGGTCACTATCCATTTACCTTTCCTCCCTTCGGGATCGGGCTGAGTCAGGATATCCTTAACTGAGTTGCTAGGCACATAAGAAATAACGCGGGAGTGCAATATGTACGTCCTGAACTCCTTTAGGGATTTCACTAAGGCATATGTTTTTTTTTCCATAATTTTGTACCTTAGTGGAGCATCTCTCAGTGTCCTGCTAAAATAGGCTATAGGTTTCTCAAAGTTCTACTCATCTTTCTGTAACAACACGCTGACAATCGTATGCTCTGAGGTGAATTAAAAAAAATGAATCTTCTGTGAAGTCTGGACTGGCTAACACATGAGCTCTAATCAATGCCACCTTGATATCTTCAAATGAATTCTTGGCTTATGGGTTCCTCTTGATCTCATTCCCCTTTCTGAGCTTTCAGGTGATATGCTTTATAATCTTTGTCAATTTCGGGATGAATCTTCTCAAGACGTTTACTTTTCCCAGGAAGGATTGCACTTCCTTCTTACTGCGCAGAGTGTCGATTTTTAGGATTCCTTCCACCCTACTGGGGTCTATCTTAATGCCTTCTCTCGAGATAATGTGCCCCAAAAAATTCCCTTATTCCATCCCAAAGTGTGATTTCTTCATATTTAGTGATATGCTGAACTTCCTGCACTTCTGGAAAACTCTTTTCAGGTGCCCAAGGATTTGTTCATCGGAGTTAGAGTATACTATGATGTCATCCAGATAGATCACAATAAACTTTTCCTTTTCATTGGAAAATGCAATGTCCATTTCCCTATGGAAAGTAGCTCCTGCATTCATCAGGTCGAAAGGCATATTGGTGTACATGAACAGCCCCCATGGCGTCGTAAAATTAGTCTTTTCCTTATCGTCCAGGTGTACCAAGATCTGATTGTAACTCGAAAAACCATCCAGTGTTGACATCTTCTGGGACCCCACCACCTTTTGCAGAATAGAGTCCATTTTAGGGAGCGGGTAGTGGTCCTTGAGGGACACTTTGTTTAAGTTACGAAAATCCACACAAAGTCTTATTTCCCCGCTCTTTTTTCTAACAGGTACTAAATTGGATACCCATTTCGAAAACCATAAGGAAACGATAATCTTAGCTTCGAAGAGTTTCTTTACCTCTTTTTGGATCAATGACAGTAGCAGGGAATTTATCCATCACAGCTTCTGTTTGAATTACCCTTGGTCTTCTTTGAGAGGGATGACATGTTGGATCAATTTAGTGTCATACACCTTCAAATCGTCATAGCTCCACATGAAAACTCTGGGGAAATCCTTCATGAGCTTGATGTAATCTTACTTGACCTATGGATTGAGCGTTTTCGATAATTTGATTATTTTTGGGTTCTCCTCAGTCCCGATGTTGCAGTCTTCAACGTATTCTTCATTTGCAGTGATCTTGGGATTTCTAGCCATGTCATTTTCGTCAAACAACTTTTCTAGCGGCACTAACCCCTTCAGGATGATGTTATTTTTTAGTTGTACTATGTCCCTTCCCGCTATCTGGTTCTAGAAAGGGTCATCATTACTGCATGCATCAGCACTCCCATCTTTGTGGCATCAACATTCATCATCAATGTTTGTATTAGCGAACTCATCGCTCATTTGAAGAAACCTCTCCACTTGTTTGTCGTTTTCAAACACCTGTCAGTATTTGATATTATCAGGCACTACCGACCTGTGCTTGAATTCGATTTTATATTTTTTATTGGGGGAGATGGGGATTTTGAAAACTGAGGCCGAGGTGGCCAATGCATCAGCGATATGATTTTTCCCCCTTGGGAAAGCTGACAGATTATACTCCGAGAACTCCTTGAGGAGGTCCAACGCCAAGTTTCTGTATGCTCTCAACCTGGGGTGTTTTTCCTGATATATGCCTTTCACCTGGTTTATAATCAACTCAGAATCTTCGTGTACTGCTATCTTCTCTGCACCTAATTCCTTTAAAACCTTCAGGCCCAAAATCAACGCCTCATACTTGGCCATGTTGTTTGTACAGTCAAAAGAGAGCTTATACGAGAAGATCTTTGAGCCCACTTTGGGGGGGTTTATCCATACGCCAACCCCAACCCCTTCTTTGTTGACCGCTCTGTCGAAACTCATGTTCCATATCTCGTTCTCTGCGTGGTTTCTCAGATTATGCACCCGACTGATTGTCGCGTGACTTCATCATCGACGGTCACAATCCTTGTTGTTTCATCCTCTTCAAAACCAAGGTCATTTTAGAATATGGAGAAACCCAACTCAATGTCAATCAAATAGATGGGATGGTTATTTGGATGCATCTTACTGCTTACCATATATTTCAGCAACACTTCTCTGTATAACCGTCTATCCTGGACAAAAATAGGAATGGTGGCATATGACATGTCCATTTGCAAAGTCCCCTTTAACTTCACATCCCACGACCTAGATAGTAGCATTCTTAACATTGTGGGTATGTCTGCCACGACCACGTCCATAACCATGTTCTTTGAAGGAATTTGGGCCAACGACACAACTAATTCCTTGATGAGACCCAAGCACTTGACTTTCCTCGAGTCAAAAGAGAAAAAGTCCTTGTAGGGCTTGATGATGTCCAAACTCAACTCATTCATGATTACCTTTGGAATGAGATTATGTGACACACCGAAATCCAACATGATATTATGCAGGGTCATGTCATGGACATTTAGAATGACGTAGAATGAAGGGATGTCTTCAGTATCACTTGTCTCTTCAACCGCGAACCAAATAGGATAGTAGGGTGATCATATTGGACATTCAAAGTATCAAGTGTCCCTCCCATTTTCATCATTTTAATAATTTTCTCCCGATATTCACCCGTTCTGATAAGTTTGTTAAAGGGGACAGAGATTTTGATCTTGGTCATTTCATGCTCAAAGTTAAAAGGAGGACATAACTTCTCTACCTCTTTTCCACCTGCTTCTCAGATTTCTTTCGGCGTTTTCTTCGAGTCCTCCTCCTTTGACTTCACCTTTTCAGTTGCATCCTTGGTCAAGCTATCCAACTTCGGTTGGATTGTGGAAGGGGTGTCTGTCGGAGGTTTCCTTATGGGATTTGTCTGTTGAGGCTCGGTAGATGCTTCCTTTCTCTTGAGGTTATATTTCTTCTGAAACTACATGATGGCATTCTGATAGCCCTTTATGAAATCTTTTGTTTCCTAGGACAACGCGTCATCCGTTTCTCCAAACCATGCATCATCCGTATCCAACACAAAATCGTCATTTTTTCTCATGTATTGATCATGTTCTCCCTTTGTCAAAAACACGCATGGGTTCTTATCATCGCAACAATGCATTTGGTCTTCGAACATCTGATCAAAGTCTTCACCTGCGTAGGTGTTTTGGAATGGAGGCCTTGTCTGCTGGTCACCTTGATCTCTCTGCTCCCTCTGTTCCCTTTGTCTGATCTAAGGAACTTGACCCCTCCTGAGGTTTTAATTTCTGCGTTGCGGCTCATTTTGATTTCTGTGTTGGGGGTCATTCTGTTCTCGAGTAGCAGTTATGTTTCCCATGGACATTCTCTCCATTAGTTTCTCTATTGTCTTCATCATCAAGTCAAACTTGTCATCTAAGTACCGAGATGTCGATGGTTGTGCATCTCCCTGGGGTTTCTTATAACCTTTGTTGAATCTGTGTTTGATATTCCCCGACGCCATCATATTTACCTCAACTTCAATCGCGTCACTCATCATTTTATCTAGATTTGTTGATCTTATTTCTCTCAGAAGCAAGGAGAAATTGTTGTCGAAAGAGTCTGCATATCACATTTATGTGGCGCTAGTGGATGGCGGAACTTCTGCAGGGATTGAGTTATAAACTCTCATGAAACGGGATGAGAATTCTTGCACCATTTCCTTTGACTCCCTCTTCATATTATTATACTGCATCAATAGCTGCAAGGGGTTCTTCTTTTCTCCCCATTTGGCAATGATTTCCATTTTGAATGCGGTAAAGTCTTGAATAATTGTTGGTCGTAGGGATTTGAACCACTTCCTCACCTCCCCCACAAAACTCTGCGCAAACAACCTCATTTTCGCATCTGCATAGTCCACCTCCTCTAGGTCAACGAAATCATTGAACCAATCCAGATGCTTTTGGGATGAAATGTTCCCTTCAACATCGTACAACTTAATCCTCTAGTTGTAATTCTGGGGAAAATCATGCAGATGGGTAGGCAAAATGAAGGGGGCGAATATGGTGGCCATGGCTCTAGGAGGGTTGGGGATTTGGGGAATATTATTAGATAGCAGGGCTTGGAATCTCTTCTGGTCAAAAACTATCTCATCCAAGCTGGTTTTTGACTTAGACCTGAACAGGGTTTGCTCAAATAATGTGCCAAAATCAAGTTCGTCAATGCTTTGCACATCATATTTGGGTAAGGATAGCCTTCTCTCCATATAATAGAATGGATCCGATGCTTTCTCTCTAGTCCTGTGAAGAATTTTCTTAGGGTCTTACACAGGCTCTATAGGGTTTGGGTCAGGATTTTCTTTGGTAGAGATCGTCTTCAGAGACAAGGTTCTTGAACTGCGCTACTTGGAGCTATTGGTCCTTTTTACTAGATTCTCTAGGGTAAAGGTTTCAACTGGTACATATGTTTGTCCCTCTGTTACCCTCAGGGGTCAAACTATAATGTTAGTCATTATCCCAAGGAAAATCTATTCAATTTCGTCCACGACAACGACGCCAGAATATTAGCACTCTGTAAATCTGTTCGACTGAAAAACGGAGGACAGAGGTAACTATTTCAACCAACTTTGAGTCCTGAAACTAGCCTTTTAGACCTAGAGAGGGCTCTCTCAGGAGAGTTTGTCTCGATACAAGATATGGCTTTAAACTGTCGGCTAGATTTAACACTATCAGATAATGAGTTTTGGTTCTATTGTCACAAAAGAGAAAGACTTTGGGCTATAGAGTCGATTTAAGAAAACAATGGAAACAAATGACTCAGTAACTAATCTTGAGAGGATAAAGGCTAAGAGAGTAACAATATTTAGTGAAAAATCATTGTGTGTGGTGGGAGAAAAACAAAGGAAGCAACTCAGAGCACCACTGAGGATGAATTCATAGTTAAATTTTAGAGGAAATATGTTTTGTCTAAATGGTGTGAACAAGGGGCACTTTGTAGCGAATCCATAGGTTCGAAATTTCATTCCGATTTAGACAGAAAAAGATATGAATTTAATTTTTGAAGTACATACAGAAAGAGAGGAATACAATACATCCAACTTCTACAATTCAAATATTTTCATCAAAGCTTCAAGACTTTTGAATTAAATTTGGATCGATCTCAAACTACATACTATAGTCACTGTCTATCGTAATTTTTCCAAAAAACCTAGCTTACATCGAAAAGATCAAATATATAGGCGAGGGCACCACTTGGGCTTCCCTACTCTTCTAACTAATATCTATAAAAGCTAGGAAACTGATTGTCTGAGCTAAATGACTCTTTGCATGAAGATTTTCCAAAAATAGACAAGAAATACATTCAGCTACATCATGACTGTTCGTAATCCACCATGGGGATTCGGTTATCTATCAGTTGTCATCATGAGAGAGTGATGTGTCAATGGTTTCCTTCGATAAGATATCTGAATGGACAAGTGTTTGTTAGAATCCCGCAATCTGTTGTAATGTCTTTGATTTCTATTGTGCACTCATTTTTTGAAGGAATGTGCATGGCCAGTGGATGTTGACTATCATGGTTGTTATCAAAATGACAAGATGTCTTAGGGAAATTCCCCCTTCAAACTGTCAATATTTTTTTTTCTGTTTGTGGATACAAGAACGAACTCAACTAATCTTGTTTCTTTTGTTCCTTGGCGAGAGCTGGACGGGATTTCTCCTCGGCCCCTTCACATTCTCTGGAATTCTTCGCATACCTTTCTTTTGACAGCCTCTATGCTTCGTGAAACTATATGATTGTATCCCACACCTTTCTGAGCTCTCTTTTGAGCCATGTCACATTCCCTTCATGGCCTTGCGTTGTTGACACTTCAATGGTCTTCATTGCTAGTTGTTGTCTCAACTCCCTATTTTCCTGGTAAAGTTTGACAATAGCTAGTTTCTCCTACTTTAGCTACTAATATGTCTCTTGATAATTTGTACCCACAGAATCCATCCTCCTCATTATTCTCCCACTTTCTCAGCTTGTACCTTCAACAGGTTCCAGCCAAACAACATGCATAAGTAATTTTTCAGCAATCGATATTGTGCACGGCTCGCCTTGGATTCAGGTCTCCCTAGCTTCCTTATTATTATTTGGCCTTCCCCTTCTCCAAGGTATCCACTATTGGGGAGATAGAGCTTTTAATATCTTTCCTTCCTATGTAGGTCCTTCCACTCTAGGTTCCGCACAGTGTGATATCATCAGTTTTGTTGGTAAAGGAAAAAATCCCTTTGTATCCTTGGGGATGCCTTTTGTGAGTGAGAATGAATCCTAGTTGCTTTGGGGCTTGGGCCTGGTGATTTGTCCACTTCGCATGCCCTTCCTTATGTTTTGATAGGTCTCCATGTCATGACCGTTATTTATCTTGCGCACAGTGGATCTGGCGAATGCCCAAGATGGAGAATTCAATCAACCTGGGCTTGCGAAAAAAATTACAGATAGAGCATGAACCTGATTTCACAAATAAAATGGGTGCAGAACATATGGAATTTATAACAGATCAAGAGGAAGGAGGAATTGTGCCAAGGAACACTAAATTCATGGTGACTAGATGTTTCAAATTGAACAACATATTTTCCATAACACATCCCCGCATGTAAATTACAGGCGATAAGAGTTGTAGGGAATACATGATATGAATGTCGTAATTTTTCATTCTCTTGACCTTCATAAAGAACTGATAATAGTTACTTCACTTGCTGACGCGAATTCCATTAACTACTTGACTCGATCTGAGGAACGTAGAGACTACCTTTTAACAGGACTCGACTCTCTGGGAACAACATACCCATACCATTTACGCATGTTTCGACTCTGACATCCCTTCTCGTTTCCAAGGGCCAACCAACCACTTGTTGAATTCGACCCCTTCATTGTTACGTACCTGAATTCACATGTTTTGACACATGGGCCATAACTCAACTAAAACTAACTCTAATTGAAATGAAAATGGTGGTGCTAACAGGATGGATGATGCACTATCTCTCTTGGATGTTTGTTTCTTTATTTATGGTGGAATTTTGTTGGTGAGTTAGGGTTTAATCTTGTTAATGCTTCAACTAGGTAAGTATTTCAGGTTTATTTCTCTCTTTTCTTGGTTTTAAGGTTAATGTGATGATTTCTTGGGGAGTATGAGGGATTCCAACCCCATTCAAATCCATTGTAATTGTTTGAAATAATTTTGGTGCAAAGGATACTCGGAGGAGTAAAAGGGCTTACACCCTCCTAGGTTTTCCTTGTTGGTTGGGGTTTGCCTTGGGGAGTAAAAGGGATTACTGTTGGGTTGTTATATTCTTTGCAGTGAAAGTATAGTCAAGGTGAATTGACTGACGGTCAAAGTTCAAGGTGGATCGATAAAATTCAAGTTCTAGGTGGATCGACAATAAGTCAAAGGTTGAGGGAGTCGACTGAGTAAATTCAAAGTCAAATATAACGACGAAAAGCCAACCAACAAGAGTTCAAAGTGCGGGTGTGAGATGAAAAACTAGAGACCAAATGAAGGCCGACTGGTAGTCGACTGTAACAAAATCCCACGATTTACAGGATTTGTAGCCAATGATATGCATGGATCTGTAACCATTTTTGGGTGCCAATATTTAGGGTTTTTCTGTTGTAAATATTATAAAGAGGAGTGATGTAAGTCCATAAAGGATAATGAAAAATATGTTAATGCATATGTAATTGTAGGTTGTTGGTCATGCAGATGTAAGCCATATTAGCTACAAGGTTGTTCTTGCACATGAAAGAGGGTATGATGTTGATTATGTCTTAGGTGTGGACCAAGGTTATACATGTAGCCTTTTATTCATATTGATTAAAACAACAAGAGAGCAGAACACTCAAAGGAATGGTAGTTTTACCGGTTTAGGGTTTCCAAGGTAAAATATTGGTGTACTTTGTGATTTCTTGCCTCATTGCGTTCTTGATTGCTTGTGTCATTTCCGGACATGTGGTATCAGAGATTAGGTCTTCCCTGACAAGTGAGTTATTAGAGTGGTGTTATGCTTTGGAGGGTATATCAGATCTTAATTTACCAATCTTGAATATGAGAACTAAACCCTAGGTACAGTAAGAGTCGTAAGTCATAAATTGTGTTAAAGATCATGGTAAGGAATACTGAGCAGTTCCAAAATAGAGATAGAAAAATTAAATGGCTAGAATTTTGATCTTTGGAAGCTTAAAACATAATATATTCTTGTAGATTGAGAACAACGGAAAAGAATCTATCCAGGTACCTAGTCGACAGGCATGTTGACAGAAGAATGGGAGAAAATTGAAAGAAGAGCAAGAAGTACGATCCAGATTTGTCTTGTAGATTTGATGTTACTAAATCTCTCAGGTGAAGATTCGACCAAGAAAATGTGGGACAAGATGGGAAGCTTATATCAGTCAAAATACATGGTAAATAAGTCGTTTCTCATAAATAAACCGTATCTTATAAGGATTAGCAATGGTAGTTCGGTGACTGATCATTTAAATGCATTTTATATCGTGTTAAGACAATTACCATCTCTGATATTAAGATCATTGATGAGGAGAAATGTATCAACCTATTATGATATTTTCTAGAGTCCTTGGATAGCTTAGTTGTGGCTATTGGGAGTACTACAAACATACTAGTGCTAGAGGACGTGGTTGCTTCTTTGATTTCAGAAGAAATGAGAAGGAGGAACATGGAATTATCGACCAAATATTCTCTAGCAGTGATAGGTCAACTGACAGATAGATATAAAGGAAGATTCTCTCGTAGAAATTTCAAGTAGAAGGGTAGATATAAATCCTCGGTTCAGTTGACGTGGAGATGCTGGAAATGTAGTAAAGTCGGGAATTATAAAAAATAATGTAAGTCGAAGGCGACATAAGTCAGTACTAGATTCAATGAGAAGCATTCGACTGAGAGAAAGATGACCCCAGACAAGGGAGGTGATGTGTACTTGGATTCGACTAGTACATAGTCAGATCAAGATGTTTGGTTGATTGACTCAGAAGCATCCTATCAAATGACACCACATAAAGAATGGTTATGTGAGTATGAACGATATGATGGGGGTGATGTGTTCTTGGGGGATGACTCGAAAAATAGAATTGTTAGACGAAGAAGAGTTCGATTAATACTGCAGGATGGGAGGAAAAGAACCCTTCCAAGTGTGATACACATTCCTGGTTTGGCAAGAAACCTGATATCTGCCAGAAATATGAGTGATGTAGGTGTGCATAATCTCTTTTAGAAGGATTCATCCAATATGGTTAGAGGTGCGATGGTATTAATGAAAGGTGTTCATATTAGTACCCTAAACAAGTTGTTAGGGAATGTCAACTTGACTAGATGCAACAACATCATTTCTCCTGAAATTGACTTGACTATGTGTTGGCAGCCAATTCACCTTTTTCTATGATCCTAAAAGCTGCCTACACCTGTGTCTTACAAACATCAAGTTTTTCGTCGCATTTTTCAATCGACAACACTTTCATTTCTTGCGACATTTACACATTTGTCTTTGTTAAGTTTTCACGACTATAAGCATAAAAACTTCTCCTCTCAAAGTTTTTTTTTTCGATCATTATCTGAACTGTCAATATCATTTGTGTCATAATGCCTATTGCGCTTACCTTTTATTGATCATTACACGAATGACAATATCCTTTGATCAGTTCTCATACTTCGATTGATTATATAACTTGGTTCTGTTAAATTTGTAAGACATTGAGCATTTGGATTTGCATTGTATGACTTGCCTAATCATTGATTCTATGAAATGCATAGGGGTATTATTTATTTTTGTTTTTATATATATGTGATTTGATCCTTATGATAATCTTTTCATAACTGCTGGCTTGTCGACTATGCGAATACCTTTTGGCACCTTGATTGAACTTTTGATTATATGAATTATATACATCGACGCATATTTGATATTGGGTTTTGATTTATACGTCGAATGTTTTGAACACTATGGCATAGTGTTGGCGCGTATTGGTATGCACATTGCACTTGATTGGTTGTACACATAAGTTAATGGTTGAACTATTATTATGGAGTGAACAGCTATGGAATGTAGCGGTTGTACTTGGATAATGAATATTATGCATGGTAGACTCCACCACCTTCGCATGCGCGCATTTATGCTTAACCCTTTTGGCTCGATTCATTGTTGTTGGTTCGGGTAGCTCTGTTACTGTGTGTTGATGAATTCGAACCCTTCCCTTACCATGCATTCAGCTCCATGGCACCAGTCATGCGAGTTGAACCCAATGGCAACCAGGCCCTATTGATGTTTGACAATGCCCGCCAAGACTTGGCAGACAGTGGATGGCTTACATTCATGGAACATTTCCAGGTTTTTAACCTTTGCGTAGCTCGACAGTTTGCCATGACCTTCGATGGCTGTCGAGCCAAGGTAGGTGATGTACAGTTAGAGATTGATGAACAGTTCATCAGCTTAGCCACGGGTTTGCCTGCCACTGGACAACGATGGTTCAAGAATTGCAAGGTTGAGGGAGTTTTGTGGACATTGTTGTTTCAGTCACGCAACATCACCTCTTGTGATAGAGGTATGCCTGTAACTATGCTCAAACAACGTTGGCATGATTTGTTAATGATAATCAAGCAGTTTGTGACCTGCGAAGGTCGGTACAGACTGGTATTCCTCCACCACTTGCGTTTGCTTATGGTTTTTATGGGATACTCTCTCAATATGTCCTATTATTTGCATCGTAGCCTGTTTAAAATGTCGAAGAAGTACAAAAGACACTAGGCTGATAGTAGCCTTTTTCATTATGGGCTTGTTAAGCTTATTGTTGTCTGTCATTTGAGTCTGCACAGGGATAGTGGGAGCAATTTCGTTTCTCGGAATGGTTTCGAGGATCCAAACCCTATACAGGTTGACAAACCTGTGGTGAGTGAGGTCAAGGTTGTACCCCCAGTGCCCTACCATGTCCTTCTGCCTAAACCCTCGGCCGACCCTCCTATCAACTTACCCCACATTGTGACTAAGAGTGTTGAGACTGTTAAGCCTATGAGAAAAAAGCCCAAGGCAAACCTCACTGCAAACGCCAAAGGGAAAAAGAATGCCCGTTTGATTTCACGAATGGAAAGGAACAAGCCAAACCCCCCTGTCGAGCCAAACCCTATATTGCTGAGTGAGGACTCTGATTCGGAAGTGGAAATTTTCTTGGCTAGTGAATACCCCTATTCACAAGGTTTATGTGCCGAACCCTCGTATGATTTTGTATAAAACCTACCCCCCTGCCTAAAGGACGACCCTAACTACCTAGGCATTAAGTGGCCTTGTGAAACCCTCGGCCATTTTCCCAAACCCTCTCCTTCTCTGTCTAAACCTACACAGCCACCCTGTGACCAATGCAGTGCATGGTTAGAGCGATATTATCTTGATGTTCCGATTCTCCAGTCAAGGATTCAATCTTTGGAAGACCAGATTGCACTTCTTACCAATCAAAAGGCCAAGCTACAAGCGACAGATAAGAAACAAAAGACGACCGACTCCATCCTGTTTAAAAATGTGGAATTAGCCACGACTATTGTAAATTCCAAGCTGGCATAATTGAATAGCCTCGTCTCTACACAGGTATGTTTTGATATCATTTGTTTTTGTAAATAATCTAGGTTTATATAACGATTTGATTTCAATTTCAAACAGCTCTGTTTACAGCATTGAATGGCTCTGTTACATTGCATGCATTCTATATATAGCTTTGCTTTGAATAAAACCAAATTTCGATTCGATATACGATTGAATCATTCCCATTTTAGTCTCTATTAGATTTTCATTGATTTGATTGATCTTAGTGTAGATTTGATTTGTTTGATTGACTTAAAATGGATGTTTCGCTGTCAATCGAATTTGTTTGTATCTATTCTAGACAGGAAATGTTTCTCATACTCAATTTAGAATACGATCACATTTCGATTCGATTTCGTTATAATTCATACGCTACGATTGGCAACGATTTTGATGAGGTTAATTGTTACGATTTGCTGTGCCATATGACCTTCAAAGAACAGGAATACAACTCAGATCATTTCCAATGTGACTATGTTTCTTCAGAAACATTGCTTTTATTTTAAGTCTGTACAAACACGCCCAAATCATGGGATGGATTTGATGCTTAACGATTATGCTGAACCGCAGCCGGTTAATTCACATTGATTGAAGTACTGTTAGCTCGACCATGTAATGAGTTGGATTCGTATTGCAATGTATGCTCTCTTTGATTTTGATTTATAGAACAAGATTGGTTATACCCCGATTCACGATTTATTTTTATGTTAAACTCAGTCATGATTTGTTTGAAATTAATGATTTCGTTCGATACCAGTCAAGTTTATTTGCCCATTTTACAATAACCAATTATCAGATTGTTGATTCTATTATGATTGTGATCAAAGTCAAATCGATCTGGTTACGATTTTATATGAGTTGATTCTAGCACCTGTTTGAATTAATCTACTTGTGGCGTGAATCGTTTGATGTCATGACAGTTATAATAATTTTAAAATGATTTTGTTGCGATCTGATCGTATCTTTTGTTGTTGGGAAAACACAACGTTTGCTTGCGATTTGTTTGATTGCATTACTTTCAAATTGGATATGAAACGATTTTCAAAACTGTTTGGTTTTGATTCTGTCTACCCGATTTATGACTATAATCGAAGCAGAGTATTGCTATCTCTGTAATTGGTTAATGAAGTGGATCCTGTTTGAGTTCATAATAGAATGTCAATTTCAATTCATGATTCATTTCCAAATGATTGTTGGATGTAAATTGAATGGAATTTCTTAAAAGATTTCATTTAATTTCAATTATGATTCTGTATCTTATTTTCGACTAGCTATAGAATCAGATGATTCTGTAGCTAGTCTATAGAATTTAATTTTAATCATTTTATTAATAAAAGAGTCTTCTAACTTGTCTATTTTGGATCCTTTTCAGGTAAATTCAAAATTACATGGGATTTGATGGACAGTTTAGAGGATATTTAGATATTTTAGTTTCCTAGTTTAGTTGATCTTGGGAATATCTTCCCAGATTATGGAAACAGTTTGATAACTTCCACAGGGAGGTTTTACCCTGTGGAAAAACTTATAAATACTCATTATTTTTGTAATAATACCATCCTCATTCGTGGGAGAACAAGGATATGGAATTTTAATACAGACTGGGACAGAAATTGATGTTCTGCTACAGCTTTAGCTTTTCATAATATCAATATTTTGTTTCATGTTTATGTGTATCAATTTGCATTGGGTTAATGACTACTTAAGCTATCTTAATATTTTGCAAATGATATGATTTAATCAATATAATCCATATCTGATTTCTTCCAGTATTTAAAAACATAGCAATTACTTGATTCAGTTTGTGAAAGACAGATTTCTCTTCTTGATTAATTGGATTATTAAGTATAAGTTTTTGCATAACAGGTTTACCTTATTGCAAAGATTTATAAATCATATAATTGTTATGATTTTTTTTGTCTTGTTTGTCCTGTAAATAAACTCAAAGAGCATTGCAGCTATCGTTTATGAGAAGCTTCTGGATTATGCGGTGCATGTTTCCTTCCTCCGACCATCTTCAAAGTCATCATACACAGGACAAATCTGGAGCGTTTCCAGGTCTGTTTGTTGTTTATTCGTTTAGTATATTTGTTAGTATTTTAGTTAGATATATGTGTAGTTAGTATATTAGATTGTTTAATTTTAGTAAGTTTTATTTCTTGTTCATAAAACCATAAAATCAACAAAAATATCTTACTCTATCTTAGGGCAGAAAAGTAAATGAGTTTTCAGGTTTTATTTAAATCTGTATTTTGTAGATATTGTATATTTTGTGAATAAGTTATATTTCAGTTAGTAGTTTGTATATATAGAAATAGTAGATTAGTTAGTTTGTTTAATAGTTAGTTTTAATTAGATTAGTTAGATTAGTTCATTTTATTTATTGTTAGTTAGTTTAGTTTGTTTTATTTAGTTTTAGTTAGTTTAGTTTTAGTTAGATTAATCAGTTTAGATTAGTTTTCTCTTTGGTTTTCCTAGGACCTTAGATCGGCTAACGGAGCCGCTAAACCCATCAGGGTGGTTCATTCCAAATGGATTGGGTTATTAGACAACCCCGGACCGGTTCCACCCTCTCAGTTGATGGACAGTCGATTTCGCCCGTCAACAAATGGCGCTAGAAGGAGGGCATGAACTTAATTAATGGCACGAGGCGGTCGCAAGACTCCTCCACCCCCTAATCACTCACCTATAGTGACTAGAAGCCGTTCATGCGATAATATTCCCCTTCAAACAACAAATACTTCAACCGACGATCCACAGATCACAGTTGAGCCAACAACCCCTAATCCTACAGGTGGTGACATACAAGAGATTGTCCGTCAATCTCTTATTAAAACACATAGTGCCCTAGCTCGTCTTAGGCAACCAAACCGTCTGTGGGGTCAACCTTTAGACTTCTCTGATATCAGAGAACAGCTAGGTGACACTAACCTCACTGTGAATCCTACAGATCCAATTACAAATCCTGCTGCAGGAGGATCTGGGATACCTCCTTCACCACCTCCCTCATCTCCTTCCTCTTCTAGAGGAGATTCCTCTTCAGACGAAGGCAATTCACCTTCTTATCCTTCCACACCCACCACCCCAATGGAAAATCAGAACAACCCTGCTAGACCCTGGTTGGACTAGGATGCTGTAGCTGTACCTGGAGCTCAGCACCCTTTACCTAAGCACCCGGAGAAATGGCTTCCCAAGTTTGATCCCGACTCAAAACAGATATATGAAGATCATATTAAAATTTTTATGTTAGCCATTAGGCTCCACAATGTTGAACATGAAGATGTTGTCTGTAGGTTATTCCGTTATACTTTTGAGGGTAATGCATCCACTTGGTACTTTGCCCAACAGCCCCATACCATCGTGTCTTGGGAAAAGTTTGAGTCATGCTTTTTGGAAAAATTCGGAGATGGTAAACCTCCAGAAGTCTTAGTTATGGACCTTTCTAGCTTAAAAATGAACCCAAAAGAAAAAGTTAAAGATTTTAATCAAAGATTCTTAACGCTTAAAAATTGAATCCCTGCAGATTCTATACCTGCTGAGAGTCTTGTAATAGCTTACTACACTAAATCTTTACATCAAAGTATATCTATTTGGGTTAAACGATCTAAAAAGTCCACGTTGTTAGAAGCCTTTGAGGAGGCCAGCCAGATAGAAAAAGACATACTTAGTCTTAAGGACTCTTCTAGCAACGAAACTGAAACTAGTTCTTCTTCTAAAAAGAAGATTGAAATTCTCCCCAAACCTACTCAAAGTAAAACACAACCTGAAAACTCTGATTTGGAAAATTTAACGAAAGTTTTTCAAAAACTATCGAATCAAGTTATAGACTTAAAAAGGTCAACTGAAGAAGCTTCCTCGAGTAAAGGACCCTACAAACCTCCTTTCCAAAATCCTTTTCCTGCCAACCGACCTAACCCAAATCCCGAAGGCTTAAATCTAGAAAGTTTGCAATGTGCCCTTCAAACAATTCTAGAAGCCCAAGATAACTTTATGCCTCCTGAGATTCCTCAGGAGGTAGCTGAACCAGAGATAGTTCAAGAAGAAGAGTCTTCTCCAAACATTTTTGGACACTTCTCGGACAACATCTTTCAAGCTAACTTTGAGACTGTTCACCCTTATAATACTAGGAGTAAGACAACAAACAAGCCTTCTATCGAAAACACTACAACTTCACCTCCAAAGCCATCTAAATCAGTAGAAACTAAACAGAGAAATGTCAGCCCTAACTTAGATTATGATGTTGTTGAAGATCTTAAAAAATTAAGGGCTAATATTTCTATTTATGAGTTATTGAAGTTCCCATTTTTGTTACAAAAAATGTTGCAAAATATTTCAAAGAACGGCAAGAATGGTAATTCAATTGGTATCAAGGTTGTGCAAAGCAAAGTTCTGCAGAAGACTTCCACTAAAAATAATCCTGATCCTCAAGATAAAGGAAGCCTTCCTGTAGTTCCTGTAAATAATGTAAATAATGTAGATAAAGTAGCATTAGAAACTGCGAGTAAAAAGCCACAAGCTACTACTTTTAGTACTTGCAAAAATGTACCTCCTTTTCTTCTAACTTTCGAGATTTTCAATAGAAATGTGCATAATTGTATGGTGGACTCAGGAGTGTCATCTAATGTGATGCCTTGGTCTGTCTGCCAAAAGATTAACGCCGAAGTGGAACCATCTACTTTAAAAGTCATACAACTTGATCCGACAAATGTTAAAGTTATAGGCGAACTAAAAAATGTATTGATTAGATTATCATCTAACCCAAAAGTTCATCAAGTTATTGATATAATTGTTGTGGATATCCCAGAGGTGTATGGTCTATTTTTTAGCAAGGACTGGTCGGAGCAGCTACATGGTTACTTCGTGATGGACTGGTCTCACTTATGGCTTCCAGAGAACGGTAAGCCTAACAAGATCAGAGTGAATTGGGAGCGCTACCTTAAGTTCATGGTCATAGATTTGAACGATCTTAACGAACCATATACACCTTCTGTTGATTCACCCGAAGTCCAAGGGATGGATACCTTCTTCGGAAATTTCATGGCTGAGGTTTCACCTATCAACAATCCAGAACAACAGTCCGAGATCGTAGCACATATGCAACCAACAGCTTCTATGCAACAGTCCCATGTGCCCGATGGAAACCAAATTTTGTCTCTATATTTCAACGGTTCTAAGTCTAAAGAAGGAGCTAGTGCAGGCTGCATCATTATCGATCCGGCAGGTAACAAGACATTAATGTCTTGTAGACTAGAATTTGAATGTACTAACAATACTGCAGAATATGAGGCTTTACTGCAAGGTCTCAGAAAGGCCTTGGATATGAACATTCAAAACCTGGTTGTATTCGGCGACTCTGAAATAGTGGTTAGACAGGTAAGAGACTCTATACACTGTCTTTCCCTGCATCTCAAAAGTTACCAGTTTGAGGTATGGAGTCTAATGAATAAATTTTCTGCTTTCAATATAAATTCCATTCCTAGACTAAATAATGCTGAAGCAGATTTACTAGCTAATGTAGCCTCTAAACTTCTTCCTGTAGAAGGATTGTCCCCGAACTCATTCTTCGTTGAGCTATTGTTTCGACCATCTGTTCTTGACAATATCACAAACTGGAGAGTATTTGACGATGATCAATAGATCATTAACTTTCTGCACATGGGAGAAACCTTTCAAGGCATGGTGATAGATGAACACACACACGACGACAATTTGCATGATTTTACGGTAATACCTGATCCGAAATCTCCTGAAGCTCTATCGGACATGGTAAATTCCATACCCAAATCCATAGTTAGATTAGAAAATTTCTATGATTTCGAAGATAAATTTAAAAATACGGTCAATTGTAAAACCAATAGTTCCTCGTTGTCTTACGAAAAAATCAATTTAGGAACTAGTGAAAATCCTCAGTGCATTAACTTAGGCTTGGGATGTTCTAGACAAGAAAAAGCTGCTTTTGTTAAATTGTTTAAAGAATTTAAGGATGTCTTTGCATGGACATACGATGATCTTAAAACGTTCGATCGTAATATCATACAACATGTCATCCCGATGAAGCCCCAAACCTTACCCTTCCAACAAAAACTGAGGAAAATGCACCCTAAACTAGAACCGACCGTTCAAAAAGAATTGAATAAACTCCTAAGTGCTAAAACAATTTTTCCTGTTAGACACACTCAATGGGTGTCCAACCTTGTCCCAGTTCAGAAAAAAAAAATGGGGAAATTCGACTTTGCGTCGATTTCCAAAACCTCAATAGGGCGTCTGACAAAGACAACTATCCTGTCCCACCCATGGAACAGATCCTGCAACATGTATCTGGTTCCGAGAGGCTATCTTTATTGGATGGTTTCTCCGGATACAACCAAGTCTTGATGTCTCCGCCAGACCAACTCAAAACTACCTTCCGTACCCCATGGGGCACTTATGCTTATCGCAAAATGCCGTTTGGATTGATTAATGCTGGTGCTACCTTTCAGAGAGAAATGGACATTGCTTTTAGAGGCTTAATCAATCACTCCATCGTAGTTTACTTGGATGATGTGACTGTTTATTCTAAAAACAAAGACGATCATCTATCTCACTTACGAGTCGTTCTGCTACGATGTCGTAAATACGACATCTCCTTGAACCCCAAAAAGTCCATCTTTGCAGTAGAACAGGGTAAATTACTAGGATTCATTGTGTCTAGTGATGGGATGATTATTGACCCCGAGAGGACTCAAGTCATCGCTAAACTTCCCCCTCCTACATCCAAGAAATCCATGCAGTCTTTCCTAGGCCAGATTAACTTCGTGAGAAGATTCGTCCCCAGCTTCTCCGAAATGGTCAGGCCTCTACAGAACCTGATTAAGAAAGACACCCAATATCACTGGGGACCCACAGAAAATCAAGCTTTTAATTCCATAAAGAAGGCCATAATAGACGCTCCGTCTCTCATGAGCCCTGACTTCTCTCAAGATTTTACACTCTATACTTTTGCCTCTGATCGTTCCTATGCCATAGTCCTAACTCAGAAGAATTATGATAATAACGAAGTACCCATCAACTTTATGAGTTCTGCTTTCAAAGGTACTAAACTTAACTACCCAGCGGTTGATCGGCAAGCCTACGCTGTTTTCAAAGAAGTTAAGCATTTCCAGTCTTATCTTTTGAAGTCAAGGATGAAAGTTATTGTCCCCTACCCTGCCGTAAGGAACTTGTTAGTTCAGAAGGAGTTAGGAGAGAAGAGAGCTAACTGGGTCACCTCCTTGCAGGAGTATGACTTAGAGATCACCCCAGCTCAGATCGTGAGAGGCCAAGGGTTGTGTAAATTGGTGGTTGATTCGGAAACAGGACAACAAGAAGATAGTGATACGTCAAACCTAGGACAAATCGATCAAAGTTTGATTTGTTGCGCACAAAACCTCGTAAGTCCTTGGTACGGCGATATTAGATTCTGTCTTAAACATGGATCAGCACCCCATCACCTTGACCCTGCCAAGAGAAGAGTGCTAAGACTAAATTCCACCTCCTTTCATCTAGTTAACGGTATATTGTTTCGTCAGAATTTTGACGGCGTACTGATGCGCTGCCTCGAAAAAGACGAAGAAGAAAAAGTCTTGTTAGAGTTGCATGCAGGAGAAGCTGGTGGTCACTTCGGTGGAGACACCACTGCTCATAAGGTTTTAAGAGCCGGTTACTACTGGCCCATGCTTTTTAGGGATGCCCATGCCTTGTGTCGTAAATGTATTATCTATCATAAAGCATCAGGGTGGTTTCAAAAACCAGCCTTTCCCTTGCAACTCGTCTCAGTAGATTCTCCTTTCCAGCAATGGGGCCTTGATATCATAGGTCCTGTTAACCCTCCATCCTTGCAACAACACAAGTATATTGTGATAGCCACATACTACTTTACTCGATGGTCTGAGGCTGTTGCACTAAGAACTGTCAACACCAGTCAGGTAATCGCTTTTCTAAACTTGAATATTATCACCCGTTTCGGTATCCCTAACTGTCTAGTCTTTGACAATGCTTCATACTTTTCTTCTCTTGAAATGAGCGAGTTCGCTTTGGAGAAAGGAATAAAGCTGAAGTATTCTGCTAGTTACTACCCTCAGGGAAACGACTTAGCAGAATCAACAAACAAGAACTTGATCAAAATTATCAAGAGAACTGTGGTTGAAAATCACAAGAACTGACACAATGCACTGCTGAACGCACTATGGGTTGATAGGGTAACACCCAAAGCCACTATAGGTAACTCCCCCTTTTTTCTCGTTTATGGTAGAGAAGCTATTCTGCCACCTCACATTCTTCTTCCTTCACTTCAACTGTCACAAAAAGTTCAAGAAGAAGATTGTCCCCCTTTAGAAAACTGAATTAACGCTTTGATGAAGTTGGAAGAAGTAAGAGCCCAAGCTAAGCGTAAGTTAGATCAACATCAACAATTGATTAAAAGATGGTTTGATTCTAATTCTGCTTCTGATAGGAATTTTGAAGTAGGCGATTTCGTCTTGAAGTGGGACAAACCACATGAAGGAAAGGGTGAGCACACCAAATTTCAAAACTTATGGCTTGGGCCATTTTTAATTGCTGAAAAGTTGGGTCCTAGTTCCTTTCTATTGCAGAATCTTGAAGGGCAGCTTGACACCTATCCGGTGAATGGCCAAGCCCTGAAGAGATACTTTGCTTGATAACTACCCTTGTATATTATGTAAATATTTCGTTTTTTGTTTGCATTTTCGTTTGCTTTCTATTTCGATTTTGATTTGAATTTATCAGTTTGTGTTTTTGGACATACACATTCCTGTACGCTGAGTCATTCAGACAAAGACGGTAGAAAAATTTCTTCGCTGAAATAACTTTTGAAGATTTGTACAAACATCAATGATATATCTCTGAAACTGATATCTATGTTGGAAAATTTTGTTGTTTGAAAGAAGTTTACTGATTTCAATATCTGAGCAAAGCTGGTCATGATCATCTATTATCTTTTTACGCTGTCCCTTTTCCGTAAAGGAATGACTCAAAAGATGTCTCCCTGTCATAGGAAGTTGTTTTGTAAATAAAACATCTCTGGACCTAAATAAAGGGCAATGTTAAAAAAAAAAATTCTGATGAGGTCTAAAAAATATGTTAAAATATCAAGATTTTCAGCGTCACCCCGCTCAGCCATACATCTTCACAAGAAAAACAAAATAAAATTATTAATAAGAGCTGTGGGAAGTGCTTGTAAACCCGTCGGGATACTGAACAGGTCTGTTGGCAGTGGGTAAATGCAAGCATGGCGCCAAGACAACTTTGTCAGGGTACTGAACAGGCCCGCTGGCAGCGAAGCAATGTCGGGTACATGAAAATCTGCAAAAAATATAAGAGACCTCTTTAATGTCCTTTATTCTGATCTAGAACTTCTTGACAGGATACAGATGTCAGAGTGGGTTAATTGGCAACCCTGTCAAGGCTATGGACACCTGCTGGCAGCAGTGGCCATGCCAATAGTTTTGAATATTTTATCTTTAATATCGTGACTTGTTGATCTTAAGACTGTTATTGGTTTTCATATTTTAAAACACTGCTGAAAAAAATGATTAATGATGATGTTCGTATAATTTTCTGGTTGTTATTTTTAAGTTGAAATTTTCTTGGCTGTCCTAATCTGAATTGGATACTTTTACAGAGATAGTTGCTTCTTCCAGTGTTTCGCCATTGTTGGCAGCCCATTCACCTTTTTCTACGATCCTAAAAGCTGCCTACACCTGTGTCTTACAAACATCAAGTTTTTCGTCGCATTTTTCAATCGACGACACTTTCATTTCTTGCGACATTTACACATTTGTCTTCATTAAGTTTTCACGACTGTAAGCGTGAAAACTTCTCCTTTCGAAGTTGTTTTTCCGATCATTATCTGAACTGTCAATATCATTTGTGTCATAATGCCTATTGCGCTTACCTTTTATTGATCATTACACGATTGACAATATCCTTTGATCGGTTCTCATACTTCGATTGATTATATAACTTGGTTCTGTTAAATTTGTATGACATTGAGCATTTGGATTTGCATTTTATGACTTTCGTAATCATTGATTCTATGAAATGCATAGGAGTATTATTTATTTTTGTTTTTATATATATGTGATTTGATCCTTATGATAATCTTTTCATAACTGTTGGCTTGTCGACTATGCGAATACCTTTTGGCACCTTGATTGAACTTTTGATTATATGAATTATATACATCGGCGCATATTTGATATTGGGTTTTGATTTATACGTCGAATGTTTTGAACACTATGGCATAGTGTTGGCGCGTATTGGTATGCACATTGCACTTGATTGGTTGTACACATAAGTTAATGGTTGAACTATTATTATGGAGTGAACAACTATGAAATGTGGCGGTTCTACTTGGATAATGAATATTATGCATGGCAGACTCCACCACCTTTGCATGCGTGCATTTATGCTTACCCCTTTTGGCTCGATTCATTGTTGTTGGTTCGAGTAGCTCTATTACTGTGTGTTGATGAATTCGAACCCTTCCCTTACCATGCATTCAAATCCATGGCACCAGTCGTGCGAGTTGAACCCAATGGCAACCAGGCCCTGTTGATGTTTGACAATGCCCGCCAAGACTTGGCAGACAGTGGATGGCTTACCTTCATGGAACGTTTCGAGGGTTTTAACCTTTGCGTAGCTCGACAGTTTTCCATGACCTTCGATGGTTGTCGAGCCAAGGTAGGCGATGTACAGTTAGAGATTGATGAACAGTTCATCAGCTTAGCCACGGGTTTGCCTGCCACTGGACAACGATGGTTCAAGAATTGCAAGGTTGAGGGAGTTTCGTGGACATTGTTGTTTCAGTCGCGTAACATCACCTCCTGTGATAGAGGTATGCCCGTAACTATGCTCAAACAACATTGACATGATTTGTTAATAATAATCAAGCAGTTTGTGACCTCCGAAGGTCGGTACGGACTAGTATTCCTCCACCACCTGCATTTGCTTATGGTTTTTATGGGATACTCTCTCAATATGTCCTATTATTTGCATCATAGCATGTTTAAAATGTCGAAGAAGTACAAAAGACACCAGGCTGATAGTAGCCTTTTTCATTATGGGCTTGTTAAGCTTATCGTTGTCTGTCATTTGAGTCTGCACGGGGATAGTTGGAGCAATTTCATTGCTCTTAATGGTTTCGAGGATCCAAACCCTATACAGGTTGACAAACCTGTGGTGAGTGAGGTCAAGGTTGTACCCCCAGTTCCCTACCATGTCCTTCTGCCTAAACCCTCGGTCGACCCTCCTATCGACTTACCCCACACTGTGACTAAGAGTGTTGAGACTGTTAAGCCTGTGAGCAAAAAGCCCAAGGCAAACCTCACTGCAAACACCAAAGGGAAAAAGAATTCCCGTTTGATTTCACGAATGGAAAGGAACAAGCCAAACCCCCCTGTCGAGCCAAACCCTATCGTGTTGAGTGAGGACTCCGATTCGGAAGTGGAATGTTTCTTGGCTAGTGAATACCCCTATTCACAAGGTTTGTGTGCCGAACCCTCGTATGATTTTGTATCAAACCTACCCCCCTGCCTAAAGGACGACCCTAACTACCCAGGCATTAAGTGGCCTTGTGAAACCCTCGGTCATTTGCCCAAACCCTCTCCTGCTCGATCTAAACCTAACAACCACCCTGTGACCAATGCAGTGCATGGTTAGAGCGATATTATCTTGATGTTCCGATTCTCCAGTCAAGGATTCAATCTTTGGAAGACCAGATTACACTGCTTACCAGTCAAAAGGCCAAGCTACAAGTGACAGATAAGAAACAAAAGATGACCAGCTCCATCCTGTTTAAAAATGTGGAATCAGCCACGGCTGTTGTAAATTCCAAGCTGGCATAATTGAACAACCTCGTCGCTACACAGGTATGTTTTGATATCATTTGTTTTTGTAAATAATCTAGGTTTATATAATGATTTGATTTCAATTTCAAACAACTCTGTTTACAGCATTGAATGGCTCTGTTACATTGTGTGCATTCTATATATAGCTTTGCTTTGAATAAAAACAAATTTCGATTCGATATACGATTGAATCATTCCCATTTTAGTCTCTCTTAGATTTTCATTGATTTGATTGATCTTAGTGTGGATTTGATTTGTTTGATTGATTTAAAATGGATGTTTCGCTGTCAATCGAATTTGTTTGTATCTATTCTAGACAGGAAATGTTTTTCATACTGAATTTAGAATACGATCACATTTCGATTTGATTTCGTTATAATTCATACGCTACGATTGGAAACGATTTTGATGAGGTTAATTGTTACGATTTGGTGTGCCATATGACCTTCAAAGAACAGGAATACAACTCGGATCGTTTCCAATGTGACTCTGTTTCTTCGGAAACATTGCTTTTATTTTAAGCCTATACAAACACGCCCAAATCATGGGATGGATTTGATGCTTAACGATTATGCTGAACCCCAGCTGGTTAATTCGCATTGATTGAAGTATTGTTAGCTCGACCATGTAATGAGTTGGATTCATATTGCAATGGATGCTCTGTTTGATTTTGATTTATAGAACGAGATTGGTTATACCCGGATTCACGATTTATTTTTATGTTAAACTCAGTCATGATTTGTTTGAAATTAATGATTCCATTCGATACCAGTCAAGTTTATTTGCCCATTTTGCAATAACCAATTATCACATTGTCGATTCTATTATGATTGTGATCAAAATCAAATCGATCTGGTTACGATTTTATATGAGTTGATTCTAGCACCTGTTTGAATTAATCTACTTGTGGCGTGAATCGTTTGATGTCATGACAGTTATAATAATTTTAAAACGATTTTGTTGCGATCTGATCGTATCTTTTGTTGTTGGGAAAATACAAAGTTTGCTTGTGATTTGTTTGATTGCATTACTTTCAAATTGGATATGAAACGATTTTCAAAACTGTTTGGTTTTGATTCTGTCTACCCGATTTATGACTATAATCGAAACAGAGTATTGCTATCTCTGTATTTGGTTAATGAAGTGGATCTTGTTTGAGTTCATAATAGAATGTCAATTTCAATTCATGATTCATTTCCAAATGATTGTTGGATGTAAATTGAATGGAATTTCTTAAAAGATTTCATTTAATTTCAATTCTGATTATGTATCTTATTTTAGACTAGCTACAGAATCAGATGATTCTGTAGCTAGTCTATAGAATTTAATTTTAATCATTTTATTAATAAAAGAGTTTTCTAACTTGTCTATTTTGGATCCTTTTCAAGTAAATTCGAAATTACATGGGATTTGATGGACAGTTTAGAGGATATTTAGATATTTTAGTTTGCTAGTTTAGTTGATCTTGGGAATATCTTCCCAGATTATGTAAATAGTTTGATAACTTCCACAGGGAGGTTTTACCCTGTGGAAAAACTTATAAATACTCATTATTTTTGTAATAATACCATCCTCATTCGTGGGAGAACAAGGATATGGAATTTTAATACAAACTGGGACATAAATTGATGTTCTTCTACAGCTTTAGCTTTTCATAATATCAATATTTTGTTTCATGTTTATTTGTATCGATTTGCATTGGGTTAATGACTACTTTAGCTATCTTAATCTTTTGCAAATGATATGATTTAATCAATATAATCCATATCTGATTTCTTCCAGTATTTAAAAACATAGCAATTACTTGATTCAGTTTGTGAAAGACAGATTTCTCTTCTTCATTAATTGGGTTATTAAGTATAAGTTTTTGCATAAGAGGTTTACCTTATTGCAGATATTTATAAATCATATAATTGTTATGATTTTTTATGTCTTGTTTGTCCTGTAAATAAACTCAAAGAGCATTGCAACTATCATTTATGAGAAGCTTCTGGATTATCCGGTGCGAGTTTCCTTCCTCCGACTAGCTTCGAAGTCATCATACACAGGACAAATCTGGAGCGTTTCCAGGTCTGTTTGTTGTTTATTCGTTTAGTATATTTGTTAGTATTTTAGTTAGATATATGTGTAGTTAGTATATTAGATTGTTTAATTTTAGTAATTTTTATTTCTTGTTCATAAAACCATAAAATCAATAAAAATATCTTACTCTGTCTTAGGGCAGAAAAGTAAATGAGTTTTCCAGGTTTTATTTAAATCTGTATTTTGTAGATATTGTATATTTTGTGAATAAGTTATATTTCAGTTAGTAGTTTGTATATATAGAAATAGTAGATTAGTTAGTTTGTTTAATAGTTAGTTTTAATTAGATTAGTTAGATTAGTTCGTTTTATTTATTGTTAGTTAGTTTAGTTTGTTTTATTTAGTTTTAGTTAGTTTAGTTTTAGTTAGATTAATCAGTTTAGATTAGTTTTCTCTTTGGTTTTCCTAGGACCTTAGATCGGCTAATGGAGCCGCTAAACCCGTCAGGGTGGTTCATTCCAAACGGCTTGGGTTATTAGACAACCCCAGACCGGTTCCACTCTCTAAGTTGACGGACGGCCGATTTCGCCCGTCAACACTATGACTCGACTCGACTCGATGTCGACTCAATGTAACTTGACGTCGAATCAACTCGAATTGAATCAATATAAGTCAGTTCAAACCAACCTAAAAAGGCATGATAAAATCAACCTGACCAAGTTGTGGCACGAGAGGATGGGACACATTGGAGAAAAAGGACTATGATATATGCAAAGAAAAGATATGGTCGAAGGGTTTCCTGAATGTGGCTTAGAGATCGAATTTTGTGAACATTGCATAAATGGAAAACAAAGCTGGGTAAGGTTCCCATATGGAGCGAAAAGGGTAAATGGGATTCTAGAACTAGTTCATAGTGATGTGTTTGGCCCGGTTACAGTTCCTTCACTTGGTGGATCCATGTATTATTTCTCATTCATAGATGATTTTTCCAAGAAGACATGGATATATTTCCTGAGGAACAAATCAGAGGCTTTCGATAGATTTAAGGAGTTTAAATCTCTTGTAGAAAAACAAATAGAGAAGAGGATTAAAGTGACGATGACTGACAATGATGGTGAATTCTGTGCAAAATAATTTGATCAGTTCTGTAAGCAGTGTGACATAGCATGCAAAAATACCACATCATATACCCCACAACAAAATGGATTTTTCGAGAGAATGAACAAAACATCGACGGAAGAGGAAAGGAGCATGCTCAATGGTATCAAGCTTGCACATGAATTATGGGAGGAGGAAATCGACATTGTAAGAGATTTGGTGAATATGTCTCCTTTGTTGATGCTAGTCAACACGATTACACATGAGGTATGGTTTGGTAAAAATCCTTCGGTTGCACATATCAAAGTATTTGGCTATGATGCATTTTTGCATGTTCCCAAGGAAAAGAGGAGCAAGCTGGAAGGCATTCAAATGTATTTTCATTGGATATACAGAAGGAATGAAAGCATATAAGTTCAAGGATTCTTCATCAAGGAGAAAAAATTATAGTCGATATGTGGCCTTTAGAAAAGTTGGAGGTAAGTCTGAGCCTGAAGAAGTTGTTCAGACCAAGAATAATCCTGAGATAGTGCAGTTTGAACTGAGGAATGAAGAAGATGATTCAAATGAGTCGACTAAATATGAGGAATAGGTGGAACAAATAAATCCAGTGGTAAGGAGGTTAGAAAGAATAAAAAAACCATTCGAAAGGTATATTCTACTTGAATTTTGTTATGCATTTGTGCTAACTTCCATCGATGATGAGCCCAAGTTGGTCGGTGAGGCAGTCTACTTAGCAAAGGGTAAGCTATGGAAGGATGTCATGGTTGAAGAAATGGAATCCTTGTATAAGAATGAGACATGGGATTTAGTCAAGTTACCTAGTCTAAGAAATCTCGTTGGTAGCAAGTGGGTATTCAAGAAGAAGATGAATTCCACAAGACAAGTTGAGAAGTTCAAAGCTTGACTAGTAGTGAAAGGTTATTCCCAAGTCGAGGGAGTCGACTTCGGTGATATTTTTTCCTCTATTGAAAAACTAAATTCTGTTAGAGTACTAATGTCTTTGGCTGCAACATTCAATTTGGAAATAGAATAGATGGATGTGAAGACAACGGTTCTACATGGGGACCTGGAAGAAGAAATCTACATGAAAAAACCTGAAGGATTTGTAGTAAAGGGAAAGCAAGAGTTGTTGTGAAAACATAAAAGATCCCTTTATGGTCTAAATCAATCTCCAAGGATGTGGTACTAGAATTTTGACACATACATCCTTCATTTGGGATTTGTGAGGAGCAAAGATGATCACTTCATATATTCCAAGGAAGAAGGTGAGCATTTCATATATGTATCTTTGTATGTTGATGACATGTTTCTGATTGGAAACAACATGGATGCAAGAAAGGAGGTGAAGAAGCAACTATATTCTAAGTTCAACATGAAGGATATCGATGCAACTGAATTCATTCTAGGAATGGAGATTAAGAGAGATCGAGCCGCTAGAAAGCTCTAGTTCAATTATATGAAGCATATTGAAACAATTTTGAAATGGTTCAACATGTAGGATTGCAAACCGGTGAAGGTGCCAATTCCCATGGGAGAAAGGATTTTTTTTTTAACAATGTCCAAAGACACATGAATAAATAGAGGACATGGAATGTGTTCCCTATACAAGTGTTGTTGGTAGTCTAATGTATGTGATGGTCTACACTCGACCATATATTTCCCATGCAATGGGAGTGTTGAGGAGGTACATTTCGACACCTGGAAAGGAGCACTAGACAACTATCAAGAGAGTATTCAAGTATTTGTGTGGCACGAAGGACTATGTTATATACTACCAAGGAAGACCTGGAGGTGACAGTGGTAAAGTAAATGTACATGTATTTTTTGATGCCAATTGGGCTGGAGATCTGGATCATCGAAGGTCGACCAACATATATGTCTAACATTTCTAGTGATTTATTTTCATTTTGGCTTATGTAAGTTACCCAAGCGAATTGTTTTGGCGAGGAAAAGTTCAGATTTTCTTAGATCTTCTTTATGTCATTGAAATAAATGTACTTTTAAATATATTAAAATTTAAAATGTATAATATCAAGGTATGGGTTATATTGACTAATGCTTGCATTTGGGAAAAGAACAGTTGATCTGGTTAAAACATTACAATACATTGGTTTCTTTACAATGGATAAAAGTTACACGAACAAGTGAAAGAGAACACAAAATCTAGGACAATTTCTTATGATAAAGAAGCACATGGACTTGTGAAAAGATTTATACTTTTGTGTGTTACATTTGCAGAGAAGTTAATATGGTAAAGTTTATCTAGATTATTTTCAAAACGAAATGAAAGAATATATATTACAATGAAATACACATAAAAATTGTCAGAAGTAGAGAAACACAACAATACATGATTTCTATTAATGGAAGAAATGTACAAATACTGTAAAAATATAGAGTGCAAGACTCGCTAGAATGGTGGCATCTGTATCTATGAGAAGAGATGTGACGACTAAACTCATTCAAAAGAAGATGATTACAATGAGGATCTGAAGGCCTTTTTATGATAAACATGAATGGCAAAACCATAGACATCCAAAAAACTAACCCTAGGAGATGAAGCACTAAAAGTCATGTGGTCCCCATTGGGGTAAGTTGGTACATTAACTTCTCAAGGTCATAACTTTTGCATATGATCTTCGGTTAGGCGTGTGATAGCCTATTGGAAAGGTATTTTTGAGGAATACACATTATTCTATCAAACTCTAACTCCGTCTATAGTTTGATTGTGGCAAGACAAGAAAACACTGTTTAGGGCCCCAAAATGGACATGGAAGTACAGAAAGATGTATTAACATGAAAAATTCCAAAATAATCCATTTGGAATAGGTGGGAAGCCACCAATATCCACCTAGATGTTTTGTTGGGCTTCATGACAGCCTCAGAAGTGCATAATCAACAATTACAAAGAAATGTCCCCATTACAGAGAAACATGCTAAACTAAAAACTGTCAAGATGAGCCAGTTGGGATTTGGAATATGTGGATGGCCACCAATATCCACCTAGATCAAAAAGCCCCTTTTCCCAATGTAATAATTGTCCTCTGGCAGAAAATATAGGAACTAATGTGATCAAGCGATTTCTGGAAATACTGTGTATGAAGTTTTTGAAATGTCCAACATTTTGAGTGGACACTCCACCCATCATCAGGGACATTTGAAGATTTCATGTATGAAACGATTGCTGAGGTTTGTATTTAAGAAGAAAAATTTGGGATGTGAATGTTTGGGAATTAGAAGAAAATAGACGTTGATCTCAAATTGTTATTAATAAAGAGGAGAAATAGTCGTTGAAACCAAATAAATAAAATAGAGGGAATGTTAAGGATGGATTAATGTTAACGAATTTTGAAATTATTAAAGAAATCGGTGTTATGAAAGAGGAAAAATAAAGAGTCTTTTGAAAATAAGGATGATAAATAATAAAACAAATATAATAATAAAGTGAAAGAAACATATATGTAAGTAGGGTTTTGTAAATGAAATGACTAGAAGGAAGAAAGTAGAAGCCAAAGAACTAATTGTAAATTGTGAAGATAGATAAATAACCATTTATAGAGATATAAGATTTCTATGTGTTTACTAATGTAGTTGACATAAGATACAGATAAAATAATTTAAATTTTTTAAAGGAGAACCCAAAAATGATGATGTTGATAAAAACAAGAGATTAGTAAGACAAGCTAAAATCCAATATTAAACAAGAAATGATCTTGTTAGAGAATGCACAATTTTTTTTTAGTTCAATTGTAACATTTTACCTTCTCTAACAAGATCCAAAACTCTATCACCATCAAATGACACTGTAGTGTCATTTGATTTCATATCCTATAAGCTTGCAAGTGGCATTTTCCCCTTTGTATTATTTTCTGCATGTTTTCAAGATTTAACATATTTGCTAGTTTCATTTTCACAAGTGTCATTGGATTGTGTGTCCTCTATGAAAAATGAACAAAAAAAAAAAATTCATTCATTCCATCAAATGAAAAACATTTTGGTAGTATTCTGTTTTAATTGAATGCAATTTTTGAGTTCCATCTATTGTATTGGCTTCATATGGGATTGATCTATCTACATCTTGGATTCCAATGTGCCTAAAAAACTTGCACGGTTCAAGAATAATTTATTTGAGTAAATGAAATGTCAATATATATGTTAAAGACAAATTATCAATATTGAACTTGATTGAATCATATTTTCATGTGTGAATAAAACTTTCATGTGTACACAACATATACACACACACCTGTGCACATCCCTTGAAAAATTATCTTTGTGACTTAGAGTTGCTCGACACCAATGAACAACTTGATCAATGGATAAAAATAGATTGACAAAAGGGTTCGTCTAATACCTTCAAAGTGCTCTTTTTACACGTGCCCCTATATCGTCATGCTCTTTGATGCAGGAGCATATTTGGTTCTGGGAAATTTGCATCTCCCAAAAACATTTGAATTATGTACAAGTTCAATTAGGATGAATAAATATGGATGCAACTCTACTTTGCAGCTCGTGCTGCAACTCCTTGTTACAAATAAAAATGGCGTGACTCATGCCCAAATGACAAATGACAATATTGCAACTCCTATGATACAAATCCACACTAAAGGAAATAAGCTGCAACTCTATGCTATAAGTAATATTCTACAACTCCATGCTACAGGGAATATGCTGCAATTCCACTCCACACATCTCAGGAAGATAAAATGCCAAGTGAAAATCGACAGTGAAATAATATGGAATGAAATTCGAATTGGAAAATGGCTAGGTAGAAAACAATCATGACTGTTCATCTCCTCAGTGGATGTAAACAGATCAATAAAAGAAGCATTGGGGATAAAAAGAGAGAAGAAAGGAGATGAAGGGGTTGATCATTTTAGTGAAGAAGTGAATCAAGATTCACAGGGGTTGATTGAAGTGGTCCAGATTGCCACATAGAATGGGATCGAGAAAAAACTATATCAGGCGATGAAGGATTGTATCTATTAATCACATTGAAAACAAAGGAGTTATAAAATAAATGATCAAGGAAAGGATTCATAACATGTTTGTGTTCTTGTGGTTGTAATCAAATTCTTCTATTTCTTTCTTAAAATAAAAGTAAATGAGATTTATTTTAAATGTTCAAGAAATGAATTATGTTATGCATTTTGAAGGCAGAGCATAGTCCTATAGGTGTTAGAATTGCTATAGGGTCCTGCTACTGCATCAAGTGGTATCATAGTAGGTTCAGTTCCTGAGTTGTGAGAGAACAATGCCTAGAGGTAAGGTCTATGAATGTTGGTCTGAGTGAGGGATGAAAGAAAACTTGTATGGCTTCCATCACGAAGAGAAGGAGAAACATAAAGAGGTGTGAGGAATAGAGAAATTGAAGAATTAAGAAGAAGAATAAAATAAATGGAGAAGTTGAGTTATATTCAAAATTTGAGGAAGAAATTGAAGTTGAAGAAAATGTTGAGGAAGGAGACCCATCAGTGCATTTGATATCCTTCTTAAGTAAAAAAGGTAGCACGGGGGTTGAAGTTTCATGCTATGATGGAAGTCTAAGGGATGAAACTATTATAGATTGGATAGGAGAGCTTGAAAGATACTTTGAGTATGAGAATGTTCAATATCCCAATCATGTTCATTTTTCCATTACGAATTTGAAAGGACATGTTTCACTTTGGTGGGATATGTTGCAGAAGGACATAGTTAAAACTTGGAAGAATATGGTTAGTAAAATAAAAGAGAAATTTTTACCTCTTAACTACCAATAGAACTTGTGTAGATAAGTACAAAATCTCAGGCAAAAAGAGACATCAATGTGTGAATATACAAAATAATTCTTCAAGCTGTCACTCAGGTTAGGGATAAAAGAGTCAAAGTATCAAAGAGTGGAAAGATACATGAATGGGTTGAATATAGTATTCAATATGATATGAGTACACAATAATTTTGTAATGTATATGAATCCTATTAGGTTGCTTTGAAAGTGGAAGAAAATATTGATAGAAGGTTGTGCCAGAAGTTTCGAGGAAAAGGAACTAGAGGCAGGGGTAGAAAAAGTGCCACTAAAGATAGTGAGAAGGAGGATTAAATGGCCAACTATCAAAATACAAGAGGAAGAAGTGCTAGGAGAGGTAGAAGTTTTGGTTGAGGTAAGCATGTGATTACATGTTATAGATGTGGGGTAGAGGGTCACAAAGCATTAGAATGTTCGGAGAGACATAAAGAAATGAGAAGAAATGAGGCTAGGATGCAAATTACCCTGGCAGATGAGACATCGGTTGCCGATGGGAATGTGGAAGTACTTCAACAAGAAAAATAAGAAAACTTGATGTTGAGAAGAGAATTACTCAAGCTTGATACAAAGGAAGTAGAAAAGAGTGAACAAAGAAAGAGAGTGTTCAAAACTAAATGGAAAATTTGGTATAATTGTTGTCATCTTGTGATAGATGGTGGAAGTACAGAAAATTTGGTATCCACTAAAGTAATGGAGAAATTCAAGTTGAAATGAATTCCACATCCTAGTTCATACCTAGTTTCATGGTTGCAAAAAGGATAGAGAGTGATTGTGACCGAGCAATGTTTATATAGTTTTCAGATTGGGATTTTCAGTGAACAATTTTTATGTGATGTAATAGAGATGGTTTCATGTCATGTATTGCTTGGGAGACTGTGAATGTTTGACATAAATGTATTCCATGATGGCATATATAATTCATATAAATTTTTCAAGGATGGACAACGTTATAAATTGGTACCAATGTTGGAAAAGGTTATGGAAAACAATAACAACAAGGGTATGGACAACATTAACAACAAATTTATGGAAAATAGTAACAACAAGGGTGTGGACAACAGTAAAAACAAAGTTATGGACAAAAATAATAGTAAGAATATGCATAACAGTAACAACTTAATCATGTTGTTCTGCTAAAGATTTTATAAGAGAGAAGAAACATAATGGTTATTTTTTGGCCATAATTCCAAAACGGATTCAAGAGACTGAGAAAATGGATTTTATATAAGTCGAGACTTAACACTTGTTCAAAGAATTTAACGAAATTGTAGCAGATGATTTACTAGCACGATTACCTCCATTGAGAAGTATGTCACACTAGATCGACTTGATATTAGGATCGAGTTTCCCAAATAAAGAAGCTTATCAAATGACTCCAACAGAGAGTGAAGAGGTAAATAGGCAAGTACATGAGTTACTTGACATAGGATTAAATAGAGAAAGTTTGAGTCCTTGTGCAATACTAACAATTTTAACACCGAAAAAGAATGGTGAGTGGCGGATGTGTACATATTCACAGGCCATTAATAATATTGCCATCAAGTACATGTTTCCTTTATTGAGAATGCATGATCTTATGGATTGTTTGAGTGGTGTTGAGTACTTCACGAAGATTGATTTGAAGAGTGGTTATCATCAAATTCAGATAAGGGAAGGTGATGAATCAGAGACAATGTTCAAAACAAAAGATGGGTTGTTTGAGTGGTTAGCTATTGCATCCGGGTTAACTAATGCACCTAGTACGTTCATGAGGTTAATCATGAATGAAGTTTTGAAAAAGTTTTTGGGAAAATTTGTTTTTGTATACTTAGATGACATTATGATTTTAAGCAAGAGAAAAGAGGAACATTTGAATCATGTGAACAAAGTATTACAATGATTGAAAGAGGAGGCATAGATGATAAATATAAAGAAGTGTATGTTTTTGCAAAAGTAGCTTGTATACTTGGATTTTTTGGTTTCCAAAGAAGGTTTAAAGATGGATTCTAAGAAGGTAAAAATGATTTTGGATTGGCTGACACTTACATCCACTCTTGATGTGCATATTTTCCATGGATTGGAGAGTTTCTATAAGAAGTTCATTAGAAATTTCAATCATATTTATGTGCCTCTTACTGAATGAATGAAGAAAGGCACAGTTTAGTGGATAACAGTAGAAATGAAGTCGTTTGAGGACTTGAAGAAAAAGGTGACATAACAACCAGTGTTGGCACTTCTAGATTTCAATAAGGTATTTCAAGTAGATTGTGATGCAAGTGAGAAAACAATTGGAGTTGTTTTGAGCCAAGAAGGTAGACCGACAACCTTTTTTAGTGAGAAGTTGAATGAAGCGAGGAAAAAATACTTTGTTTATGATCAATATTTTTATAATATCATCTAGACCTTGAACAAGTGGTGACATTACTTGCTTCCAAAGGATTTTGTTTTGTTTACTATTCACAAGGCACTGTAGTACATTAACAACCAAGATAAATTGAATCAGAAACATTCTAAATGGGTAGAACTTTTACAAATTTATACATTTGTTTTGAAACACAGGTCATGGAAATCAAACAAGTTTGTTGATGCTTTGAGTGGGAGGACAGTATTTCTAAAATCCATGTCATTTGCTATAACGACCCCCATCGTTACAGCTACATGCGACATAAAGCAAGTGCAATTATTATTATTATTATTATTTATGTTTTAAGAAGGAAGGCAATTGACGACAACAATTAATCAACACAACTTGACAACGAACACAACTTACGCATTCAGACAACTAAAAACAACGACCCAACATAATAGCACATAATGCAACTGGATGAAACATGAGATAATCAAAAGATAGATAAAAGCAGCTACCCGCCAACACAAGCAAGACAATGCCTACAAACTAAAGGACAAAATCAACAACCTGACACATCAGCTTCGACGACTAGTAACTAGAAACCTCTATGGCACCCAAAACCAACCATATTAAGGCATTGCATAACCAAGTACCAACATCAATTACAATGAACAATACGCCCACATTAGGAAGCACAAAACTCCGGCCAGGTTATCATTCGCATATATTCATCATGGTGTGCAATGATCCCCTCATTAGGAATCATGTCGTCACAAGGTGATAGGCAAGACAATAACCAAGGCGCAACATAACATATCTAGAGCATAAACCAAGGATAAATCCAATGTGCTAGGAGACCGAATTAACTTCAAAATACATGAAGACTAAACACAAGCTCCCAATCGAAAAGTCAACAAGACGCAAAGGAAATCTAACTCCTATAATAATCATACATCACATTAAATTTCTAAATCCAAATAATTCATACTTTCTTTAAACTAATCCTTCTTTACCATTTATAGGATAACTACTTGTTTTTGTTGCAATGAAAGAGAGAATTAGTATATGCACTTAACATAATCAATACTGATACTAGTGTAATGAGGAACGTAATGATGAATTATGCCATGTTCGCATAGTAAGAAGTATATTCTCTAATATGTACTAGTTATTCCATGGTGACGCCTTGACTACCTCGATATGTACATATTAAAAATAATGATAATCAAAACAATTAGTTCATGGTAACTGACTAATGGTAAAAATTAGTTTTTGTCTAGTAATTATATGTTGCTAACTATATACTGTCTAGCATTGATATTTTGTCTATCAATATTGATATGTTATCTATGATAGCACTATTCATTATTATATCACTATCCATTAATTCTATTATAATACTGTTATCTATTCCATTTATGAGATCGCTATTAACAATGATTCACTGTCTAACAATGCTATCTAACAATGTACTATCTAACCAAATGTTGTCTAATAATAAAGTCATTTCCTAACAAAATCAATATTGTTGTCCATTAATGAAACTATGTCTAACAATAACATCCCTTTCAAAATACATACATATCGTTGTCATTCAATCTTTACAAATACAACATACAACGCCATCATTGTCATACACAACATACAATGCTTACAACAAATTGCTGTCATTACAAACACAACATACAAAAAAATCATTGTCATACACAACATAAAACGCTTACAACAAAATCATTGTCATTACATATATCTCTGTCACACATATATATTAAATCTCTGTCACACATTATATAAATTTTTTGTCACTAAAATCTCTATAATTATATCTCTGTCACACATTATATAAAAACGTCATCAATAAATATTAAATTCTCTATTCATGATGTGACAATCCATATTATTAAATCGTTGTCAACAACAATCAATGTGGCTATTCATGTAATAAAAACACAGTGGTGAAGGATGGGGGAATTCGCTATGTCAAAACTGGGTAAATCGCCTAGAATTCGTGGTGTAAAAGGTTGTTTAATATGCCAAGACTGCAGTGTAAAAGTTGGGTAATAACTCCAAGAAACAGTGGTGTAACTATTGTGTAATATGCCCATAAAGTCGTGGGGTAAACTCTGTGTAATTTTCCAACGAATCGTGGTTTCATACTATGTAAGGTGCCACAAAAATCGTGGTGTGAAGGCTATGTAATGTGCCACGAAATAGTGGTGTGAAGGATGTGTATTGGGCCACGAAATTCGCAATATTAAGGTTGTGTAATGTGCCACAAAAATCGCAGTATGAAAGTTGTGTAATGTGCCACGAAAGTCGTAGTATGAAAGCTATATAATAATGCCAAGAAAATCATGGGGTACATGTTATGTAGGATCTACCCCTACACAGAGATTTATCAATCCAGAAATGCTAGTATTTATCATTCGTTTAACATTCGTCTATCATTCACATAGAGATTTATCATTTGTTTACCTTTCACACAGGGATGTGTCATTCGTTTTCCATTCACACAGAGATTTATCAGACATGTACACCAATGATTGTCATACAGAATTTATAAAGAATGCCATTGAATTTTCATACAGATTATATAAAATATCTATGATTGACATACAAAAATTTGTGTAGACTATATAAGAATGCACCCACGAATTGTCAACACAGAAAGACTGAAGATATCAAACAAGTAAGATTGTTAACCAACCTTTTAAACTGATGTGAAAATATAGACCAATAATTAAAATTCCTTGTTTAATATTTAAAAAGGAATCGTTGTCTAAAATCACAGTGGTAATCATTCACAAAGAAAGTGCAGAGATAATAATTCACAATGAAAGCACAAGATTAAACATTCAACATTTAATCAGTCAACGCAGAGATAAAATTCTGGGAAGGAAGCATGGATTATGATGAAAATAAAAATGCAAGGATAAGTAAGGGATAGATAGCTGGGGAAAAAATATCCTTCACATATTATCCATGCATAGGAAAGCAGGGCACTTGAATCTATAAGTATTTAAACACCGGAGTGACGACCATCGATTCGTCTCCTAGACAACTTCTCAGGTACGGACTAATAACTTAAGGGATAAGGGATAGAAGATAAAAACACAATTTTTCTTCATATTGATCAATAAAAACAAGCGCAGAGAAGTCATTAAAATCAGAGGTTGAGTTCTCCATGGGAAAACTATTCAAAATACAATGAGCATAAGGTTGTCATGACTTTAAGTTCTTTGATCATAAAATGTTGGGCTCATCAAGACAAATTGCTGAACATAAAAATGAAATCTTTGGATAGTAATACGTTGAATAAACATAAAATTTAACACAGTAGAAGTACATTACTGAAGGCACGAACACTATTTAACTACCATTCAATACAAATATACACATGTGTACCGTATCCAAATGTGAAAGCTCTGAAGTCGTTGTCCCACATGCACTCCATCCATCTCCCACTTGCCAACCGATGTGACCTCACTGGTACCTCCCAACCAATGCTAGGGGTACTCTTCTTCCCCCTGAGCCCCACAAGCCACAAAGGGTCCATGCCCACAGTACTCGAGAATTCTAGCACCCAACTTGCCTCGCAAGGTCGAGCTACCACTTGTTACCCGAGATGGGTATCCCAACTCCCACAAGAGAAAGTTCAGTCAAGATAAAATTTCAGTAGCGTAACGTTACGCAAAAATATGAGATCCATACTCCTCCAACACCATCTCTTTTACAGATTTTTCAAGTAATTAGTTTCCCAATTTCTCATTAAATTCTTTTTCCATTTAATTAATTTCGAAAAACCTCCCCCATACACATGTCGCTCGATCCCCTAGTTGCACTAGAAAATCAATTTTATTAATTAATTTATTATTCCTATTTCCCTCACCTACCTAAATCATTCCTAAAAATGCTCCTCGGTGTCCCAAAATTCCCTTACACTTCTTAAATGAATTATGCCTTACTTAATTCCTAGTTGAGTTCATAATTAGAAAGTTCTAAAGGCAAGATTCCTTACTAAGTTAGACATTCAACTTTTTCCTTATGTTTCCCATTTTCTTTAAGTTTCCCTTTTTCTTTAAGTTTCCTATTTCTTTTAAGTTTCCCTCTTTTTCCTTTTTAACTAAAAAAAGAAATTTAGCAAGTGTAGATAAAACAACCCTTTTACCCTTTTTCTGTTTTAATTAAAAATTAATTTAGCAAGTGTAGATAAAAACAACCATTTACCCTTTTCTTTTAACTAAAAATTAATTTAGCAAATGTAGATGAAAACAACCATTACCCCTTTTTTTAAAATTTAATCCTCCATTATAATTTTGACGTAAATAAGTTTGAATTTCTTACCCATCTTCTTATTACATGTTTATTTATTAATTATTTTTTGACCACATGTTCTACTTAGTCCTAGGTTTTAATTTCACTAGGTCGGGCAACATTTTTTTTTATTAGGAAAAATTGTTTTTAAACCTTACTTATCACATCATTCATTTTAAGGCCATCTAGGTCCTAAGGAGGCATAGTTTTCTAGGCACTAGGTTTATTAACTTACCAGTTAAAATCACGATGTGCCCTTTAGGACGCACTATGTGGTCCAAGGATGCCACTCGCTTCTTTCCATTTTATTTTCCTAACATTCCCTTCAAGATGCACTACGTGCTCCAAGGGTGCCACTCGCCTCTTCAATGAATTTGGTAGACGTCAAACCCCTAGAGTCAATACTCCGCCAGGTGATCTTGTTGGATACTAAAGGCCTCTAAAGAATAATGCCCATGCCTTATTGTGCACCCCTTAGAATCATCGTGAGCGACTGTCATAGTCGAACCTCATGGCATCGTGGGTCTTCTCGAACTAAGTAATCGTTAACCTGCAGTTTGAGCCACGACGAGAGTGCTAGGAGACTGTGGTAGGGCTACTGCCACACCTCTCCCTCAAGTCTTTGGTTGCCATGCATGACCCCTCTACTCCACATGTGAGTTTGGTCGAAAAGCTATCGTCAGCCTGCATTCATCAATGAATCATGTCAACAATAATAGTCAAACATCATAACATCTAATCATATATACATATGTCACATCAACAACATTCAAACCCCAATTGTCCACTCCCTAACTTGATCCAAAGTCCAAGGGTTTCATCAATGCCTCTGCATCCTCAATGTCCAGAGTCCTACACACTCAGGAGAATCCAACCAATAACACTTGTCTATGTAAATACAACCAAATAACATATCATAAAATCCATCATATCTCATAATCATAATCAAAATGACCAACATTATAATAACCTGGATCACTTGCAAACAAGTGTCCTCAAAGAATAATTTCCCTCAGTGTGCACAAGAGCAGTATGTTACATACACCCCCTCTTGGTCTAAACTTCCTTTTGAAGTTTCACAGTATATAAGTGTAGAAATGAAGTGTATCATAGAATCATAAGTGTATCTATCAAACAAAAATGGAAACTGTTGATGCATATCATATGCGCCCTCCCAGATCGTCGAGTGCGGACTATAGTTTTCCAACTAGACCTTGACTCGATCTACTATTCAATGTCAGAGTTGTTGAATATGATGATCCAGAAAGCATATTGGCTCCTCTCTGAGCACACCCTCATTAGATACCTGCAAAGAACTCATGTCAATAACATGTGTAGGATCACTAATATAATCTCTCAGAACAGATACATGAAAAACATCATGCATACGCCTCAAAGAATTAGGCAAGGCTAGTCGATAGGCCATGGGCCCCTTATTTTCTACAATCTCTAAAGGTCCTATTAACCTAGGAGATATTTTAGCACCCTTTCCAAACTTGATTGAACTCTTATGTGGTTTCACCCATAAGAATACTCGATTTCTAACTTCGTAACTACGATCGACATGATGCGCATCGACATAACTCTTTTGTCGATCCTGTGATTCCTTGATCCTTTATCTTATTGTTTTCATTTGATATTCCATTTCTTGGATCACTTCTAGTCCCACCAAGACCCTATCCTCAAGCCGATCCCAACTCAAAGGCATCTGACATGGTCTCCCGTAAAGAAACTTGAAAGGCACCATCTTAATGGTGCCTTGATAATTGTTGTTATATGTGAATTCTACCAATGGAAATAATTCCTCCCAATGCTTTTGTTGGTCCATCATGTATATGCACAAAATATCCCCCAAGATTTGGTTTGTTTGTTTGGTCTAACCGTCTGTCTCTGGGTGATATGTGGTACTAAATTTAAGTTGGGTTCCCAAGGCCTCTTGGACACTAGTCCAAAATCGTCCAATAAACATCAATCCTCAATCAGATACAATCCTCTTAGGCACGCCATGCAACCTCACAATCTCACTGATAAAAATTCTAGCTATGTTAGGTGCCTGATACATCGTACGCACAGGAATAAAATGAGCACTCTTCGTTAGAGTGTTGAATACCACAAAAATAGAGTCATGTCTCCTTCCTGTCAGTGGCAATACAACAATGAAATCCATCGAAATGACCTCCCATTTCGATTCTGGAATTGCTTGTGGCTATAGTAATCCTGTCGAATGTCTATGTTCATCCTTCAACTGCTGACATTATAGACATCTGGCCACGTAGTTGACTATGTCTTCTTTCATTCCTTTCCATAAGAATAAGGGTTTAATGTCTGCCCTCATCTTCATGAATCCAGGATGAGCCATGAAAACTGCTCTATGAGCCTTGTTTAGGATCAGACTCCTCAACCCGTCGTTGGGCGGTATGTGAAATCAGATTTTAAATATCAATAATCCATCGTTGTCCATAGTAAATCCTTCAAATTTTGGTAATTGCATTTTGTCCAATAAAATCCTTGACCTCTTTGTACCAATCATCGTCACGCTGTAAAGTTAGAATCTTTTAACGTAAATTCGTCTGAAGAGGCATCACCTAAAAGATGTGTGGTCTCTGACTCAATGCATCCGCCACTCTGTTCATTGTACCTTTTATGTAAGTAATCTCGAAATCGTGCTCACTAAGCAATTCTGACTAACATCGTTGTCGCGCGTTCAAGTCGCTTTGCGTAAAGATGTGTTGTAGTCCACAGTGGTCCATTTTTAGTTTGAATTTCCATCCAATAAGGTAGTGTCTCAAAAATATCAAGGCATATACAATGGATAACAATTCCAAATCATGTGTTGCATAGTTCTCCTCATGTTGTCTCAACTTTCTCGAGATGTAAGTGATCACTCAACCGTCTTGCATCAAGATTTTTCCTAAGCCTTCCTTGGATGCGTTAGTCCATACCAAGAAGTTTGTGTCCATGTTAGGGACCTTTAGTATCAGTGTTGTTGTCAACATATCTTTCACCCTCTGAAATGCTTCCGCGCATTTCTTGTTCTAAACAAACTTCTTGTTATTCTTCTGCAATTCCATAATCTGATTTGCTATCTTCGAAAAACCCTCGATGAACCATCGATAGTATCCCGCTAAACCCATGAAGGTACGCACTTCTAGGACATTCGTCGACATAGGCCATTCCATAATAGCCTTGAACTTTGTTGGATCCACAATGATACCTTTGTCGGAGATGACATGCCCTAAGTAGTGAATCTTCGATTGATAAAACGAGCATTTAGACAATTTCCCATACAATTTGTTCTCTCGCAGACAATGTAGTACCAAGCGCAAGTGCTCATCATGCTCTTCCAACATCCGATAGTAAATCAAAATATCGTCAATGAATACTTGGACGAACTTGTCCAAGTATTCATGGAACACCCCGTTCATCAAACTCATAAATACCCCAGGGGAGTTTGTCAGTCCAAAAGGTAAAAAAACAAACTCGTAATGTCCAAACCTCATCTTAAAGGTGGTCTTAGGGATGTCATCCTCCTTGATCTGTAACTGGTGATATCCTGATCTCAAGTCGATCTTTGAAAAAAACGTCGTGCCTTTCATCTTATCAAACAGATCATCAATCCTTGGCAACAGATACTGATTCTTGATCGTTTCTTTGTTCAATTGATGATAGTCAATGCAGAGTCTCCATGACCCATCCTTCTTTTGTATGAAGATAATAGGCACACCCCATGGTGACACACTGGGACCTATAAGTCCTAGGTCCAACAACTCCTTTAATTGCATTCTCAACTCATGTAACTTCGGGGTTGACATCCGATAAGGCGTTCTTTCTATTGGTTCAGTCCCCAGTTTTAGGTCTATGGTAAATTCCAATTCCCTCTCCGACGACATCCTAGGTAAATCCTCAAGGAATACGTCCACAAAATCTCTCACCACCAGAATGTGCTTTAGACCTTCTGTGACTCTCTTCTCGTTTAACGAAAGGATCGCATAAATCTTACATCCCTTATGCATGTTCTTCCATAATTGTAAGGAAGAGATGAACCTTAGGGGAACTCCCTGGTTTCGACCTACAATCACATGTCTCTGTCCCTCATCATCAACCAAGCTTAACTGTTTCATATTACATTTGAGTATCGCCTAATGTGATTCTAACTAGTCCATACCGATCACGATGTCATAAGATCCTAAGATCATGAAGTACAATTTGGCCCTAGTGAAAAAATCTCCCATGTTAAGACTACAACCCGTAACCTTCCCACCAAACTTTATTTTGGCTCCAAAATCCATTTCTACAAAGCTAAAATCATCCTGTTTGACTGGATTTACCTTAATTATTGTTAGCGCTGCACTAGAAATGAAACTTTCGGTAGCACTAGGATCTATCAAAATACTAAGGGTCTGGTCAGTGATGGTAACTGATGTCTTGAGCACAATCGACTGGTGCTCTGCCTGGCGGTTATTCACTGCTACATGAATCTGATGGGCCTTGCCCAAATCTCCCACTATAGTGGGTCTGGCTGATCCAGATGCTCTAGTCCTCTCCATTGGGTAGTCATGTTGGTAATGTGGCTCCCCACATGTCCATCACCCTTTCTTTGGTCCAGTACTCCTGGTACCCAAAGTAGAAGCTGACAGCCCACCGACCTGGAACCCTGGTATGTTTTGTTGAACAGGCCTAAACCGCTCCTGCTGCGGTCGACGTTGGTGTTGGTTTTGTGGTCCTTGGTAAGGAGTTTGTTGTTGCAGTGTTGGTCCCCGAGGTGTAGTGAAAGTGGATCATCACTGGAAGCCACGATATCCTAACAAATTTCTAGATGGTGTCTGATGCTGCTGCACACTAGATGACACTTTCCCTGTTGGTCTTGTCGGAGTCCTTCTCTTAAACCCACTGATAAGCTCCTCCTTTGCTATGAGGGCTTTCTAAATGACATCATGCAAGGTTTGAGGCATCAAAATCCTAACCTTTGCATGAATGTTGACAATAAGGCTAAACATGAACCTGTTAACCTTAAGTTTCTCGATATTAAGGTGCAGATCATACTGAAGCAGCTCCATAAATGGGCCTTGTACTCAGACACCATACAAATGCCCTATCTCAAGGAGTTGGAATCATTGAGCTAACGCTCAATAAATTCCTCTGATAAATACCTCTCTCAGAACCGTTCCTCGAACAGTTCCCATGACACATCTTCGACAACCATGTTCAATTGCAGAAGGAGCGTCTTCCACCATATAAGAGTTCCCCCCTTTAGTTGAAAGACCTCCATGCGGACCTTCATGTTGGAGGTATAGTTGTGAATTTCAAAGCACATCGCCATATTCTCCAACCATGCCTCAACGACTGTGCCGTCGAGGGCACCAAAGAACTCGAGAAATTTGACCTTCTCGAGTTCGTGGTGAATTCTACCAGTACCGACCGGAGCACGCGGTGGACCCTCAGGGGGTTTCATAACCCTAGCCTCATCTCTTTCCAAACAGCTGATAAGTGCCTCAGACATCCACTGAAAGGACCTCATCAACCCAACCACATCAACCACCACTATTTGTTCCTGCTCGACAACCTATTCGTCTCCCTAGGGGTTAGACCCCTCAAGTGTGGATGTTACTGGGGGTGTCGCACCTCCTCCCCTAGCACCCCTTCCTCTACCTCTGCGACGTTCTCTAACCATGATTACCTACACGAATAAATCAAATTAATTAACAACCTTATAATAAATATCAAATCAACGAAATCCATAGTGATCCCAGGTCGAGGGTTGAACCCACTCTGATACCATATGTAACGATCCTTGTCGTTACAACTACATGTGATGCAAAGAAAGTGATTTTTTTTTTTTTAATGTTTTAAGTAAGAAGGAAATCAACGACAACAATTAATCAACACAACTTGATGATGAACACAACTTACGAATTCAGGGAACTGACAACAATGACCCAACATACTAGCACATAATGCAACTGGACAAAGCATGTGATAATCAAAAGACAGATAAAAGTAGCTACCCACCGACACAAGCAAGACAATGCCTACAAACTAAAGGACAACATCAACAACCCAACACATTGGCTTCGATGACCAGTAACTAGAAACCTCTACGTGACATAAAACCAACCATATTAAGGAATTACAGAACCAAGTACCAACATCAATTACAATGAACAATACACCCACATTAGGAAGCACAAGACTCCAGCTAGGTTATCATTTGTGTCTATTCATCAGGGTGCACAATGATCCCCTCATCAGGAATCATGTCATCACAAGGCGATAGGCGAGACAGTAACCAAGGAGCAACATAACATATCTAGACCATAATCCAAGGATAAATCCAACGCGCTAGGAGACCGAATTAACTGTCAAAATACATGAAGACTAAACCCAAGCTCCCAATCGATAATTCCACAAGACGCAAAGGAAATCTGACTCCTATAAAAATCATACATCACATTAAATTCTTAAATCCACATAATTCATACGTTCTTTAAACTAATCCTTCTTTACCATTTATGGGATAACTACTTGTTTTTGTTTCAATGAAAGAGAGAATTAGTATATGAACTTAACATAATCAATACTAATACTAGTGTAATGAGGAACGTAATGATGAATTACACCATGTTCGCATAGTAAGAAGTATATTCTCTAATATGTACTAGTTATTCCATGGTGACACCTTGACTACCTTGATCTGTACATATTAAAAATAATTATAATCAAAACAATTAGTTCATGGTAACTAACTAATGGTAACAATTAATTTTTGTCTAGTAATTATATGTTGCTAACTATATAATGTCTATCATTGATATGTTGTCTATCAATATTTATATGCTACCTATGATATCGCTATCCATTATTATATCACTATCCATTAATGTTATTATAATACTATTATCCATTCCATTTCTGAGATTGCTATTAACAATGATTCATTGTCTAACAATGTTATCCAACAATGTACTATCTAACCAAATGTTGTCTAATAATAAAGTCACTGCCTAACAAAATCAATATCGTTGTCCATTAATGAAACTATGTCTAATAATGACATCACTGTCCAAATACATATAGATCGTTGTCATTCAATCTTTACAAATACAAAATACAACACCATCGTTCCCATACACAACATACAATGCTTACAACAAATTGTTGTCAAAACAAACACATCATACAACAAAATCATTGTCATACACAACATAAAATGCTTACAACAAAATCGTCGTCATTACATATATCTCTGTCACACATTATATATAAAGTCTCTCTCACTAAAATCGCTATAATTATATCTCTGTCACACATTATATATAAAGTCTCTCTCACTAAAATCGCTATAATTATATCTCTATCACACATTATATAAAACGTTGTCAATAAATATTAAATTTACTATCCAAGATGTGGCAATCCATAATATTAAATCGCTATCAATAGTAATCAATGTGGCTATTCAAATGCAATCAAAACGCAATGGTGAAGGATGGGGGAATTCGTTGTGTCAGAACTGGGTAAATCGCCCAAAATTCGTGGTGTAAAAGGTTGTTTAATATGCCAAGATCATTGTGTAAAATATGCATAATAACTCCAAGAAAACATGGTGTAACTACTGTGTAATACACCCAAAATGTCATGGGGTAAACTCTGTGTAATTTTCCAAGGAATCATGGTTACATACTGTGTAAGGTGCCACGAAAATTGTGGTGTGAAGGATGTGTGATGTGCCATGAAATAGTGGTGTGAAGGATGTGTATTGGGCCATGGAAATTGCAGTATGAAGGTTGTGTAATGTGCCACGAAAATTGCAGTATAAAAGCTCTGTAATGTGCCACGAAAATCATAGTATGAAAGCTATGCTATAATGCCAAGAAAATTGTGGAGTACATGTTGTGTAGGAGCTACCCCTACACAGAGATTTATCAATCTAGAAATGTTGGGATTTATCATTCATTTATCATTCGTCTATCATTCACACAAAGATTTATCATTTCTTTACCTTTCACACAGGGATGTGTCATTCGTTTTTCATTCATGCAGAGATTTAAAATACATGTGCGCCAATGATTGTCATATGAAATTTATAAAGAATGTCATTGAATTTTCATAAAGATTATATAAATATCTACAATTGACATACATAACTTTGTGCATAATATATAAAGAATGCACCCACAAATTGTCAACGTAGAAAGACTAAAGATATCAAACAAGTAAGATGCTTAACCAACCTTTTAAACTAATGTGAAAATACAGACCAACAATTAAAATCCTTTGTTTAACATTTAAAAAGGAATTGTCTAAAATCACAGTGGTAATCATTCACAAAGAAATCACAAATATAATCATTCATAATGAAAGGGAAAGATTAAACATTCAACATTTAATTAGTCAGGTTAGAGATAAAATTATGGGAAGGATGCAGGGATTACGCCGAAAAGAAAAACACAGAGATAAGTAAGGGATAGATAACTAGGAGAAATTTATCCTTCACTTATTATCCATGCACAGGAAATTAGGGTATTTGAATCTATGAGTCTTTAAACACCAGAGTGATGACCATAGATTCGGCTCCTGGCCGACTGCTCAAGCACAGACTAATAACTTAAGGGCTAAGGGAAAGAAGATAAAAACACAATTTTTCTTCGTATTAATCAATAAAAACAAACGTAGAGAAGTCATTGCAATCAAAGGTTGGGTTCGCCATGGGATATCTATTCAAAATACAATGAGCATAAGGCTGGGATGACTTTAAGTTCTTTGATCATAAAACGTTGGGCTCATCAAGACAAATTCCTAAAGATAAAATTGAAATCTCTGGATAGTGTTACGCTAAATAAACATAAACTTTAACACAGTAGAATTACATTACTGAAGGCTCAGGAACAATATTTAACTACCATTCAATACAAATATACACATGCGTACCATAGCCAAATGCGAAATCTCTGAAGTCGTTGTCCCATGCGCGCTTCGTCCAGCGCCCACTTGCCAATCAATGTGACCTCATCGGTACCTCCCAGCCAATGCTAGGGGTACTCTTCTTCCCCCTGAGCCCCCCGAGCTGAAAAGGGGCCACACCCATAGTACCAGACAATGCTAGCACCCAACTTGCCTCACAAGGTCGAGCTACCACTCATAACCTGAGCTGGGTATCCCAACTCCCACTAGAGAAAGTTTAGTCAAGATAAAATTTCAGCAGCATAACGTTACGCAAATATATGAGATCCATACGCATCCTCCGCCATATCTTTTATAGCATTTTAGAGTAATTAGTTTCTCAAATTCTCATTAAATTCCTTTTCCATTTAATTAATTTTGAAAAACCTCCCCCATACACATATTACCCGATCCCCTAGTTGCACCAGAAAATCAATTTTATTAATTAATCTATTATTCCTAATTCCCTTACCCACCTAAAGCATTCCTAAAAACGTTCCTCGGTGTCCCAAAATTCCCTCGCACTTCTTAAATGACTTACAACTTACTTAATTCCTAGCTGAGTTCATAATTAGAAAGTTCTAAAGGCAAGATTCCTTACTAAGTTAGACATTCATCTTTTTCCTTACGTTTCCCCTTTTCTTTAAGTTTCCCTTTTTCTTTAAGTTTCCTATTTCTTTTAAGTTTCCCCCTTTTTCCTTTTTAACTAAAAAATCAATTTATCAAGTGTAGATAAACAACCCTTTTACCCTTTTTCCGTTTTAATTAAAAATTAATTTGGCAAGTGTAGATAAAACAACCATTTACCCTCTTTGCTTTTAACTAAAAATTTATTTAGCAAATGTAGATAAAAACAACCACTACCCCTTTTTTTAAAATCTAATCCTCCATTATAATTTTGACGTAAATAAGTCTGAATTTCTTACCCCCTCTTTTTTTTTTTTTATAAGTAAGAATTTATATATAAGGAGCCTTCAAAAATCTAGAGTTACAAAGTGTGCAGTAGTGTCGTACTGTAATAATTGAACTTCCCTATAGGGAAACTAGTTCAGCTAGTCAGTGTTGGGATCAAAATGACTACCGGTCTTACAAAAATTGAAAAACAGAGTGAAGAAAAGTAAACTAAAAGTCATAAGTAAAACTCTAATACTGGCTTTAATGAGGCCACAAAAGACCTATGTGCTAGTCATACACTTGACTTGTAAGTTGGCCAGCCAGATGGAGAGGTGGCATGGGTTGCAAGGTCCCAGGGATCCTCTTCAACAACTTCCCCTCTCCATTCCATTTTCTCACACGTGTCGGCGTCCGAGTCACCCCTTTCCAGTCTGTCGTCGGGCCATGTGCTTCCCAATTCCCTGAGCACCTACAAGCTCAGTCCTACTGCAACGTACGCCCCGGGTGTTTCTTCTTCGGTGGGCGTGTATTCCTCATCCATGGCCAGGTGCATGGCCTTCCTAGAGTCTCCACCTCCTGTGGGAAACCCCCTTTCACTTGAGTCTCCTGTATGAATGTGCTCTGCTGCCCCCGATGCATCTAGTGTGATGTAGAAGGCCCCTTGGAAGCTGGAGAGGATTTGAAGGAGCGCATAGGTCTTCACTTCCAGTAGATCCAGCCGAAATTGGAGGTCATCCAGGACCTGTAGAAGCTTGAAGACCATCCCATGGAGAATGGCCAAGATATTCTGCAATTACGAGTCTAGGACTAATTCTGAAAAGGAATGTGGCCGAGGTTGAGTTTCCTGTAGAAGAGGTGGTGCTTCTAAGGGTGGGAGACTTGAGGAAGTCTCTGGTGGAGCCGGTGTATTGGCTGGTGAATTTGGTGGTACTGCAGGAGGCGCCCAAGATGAAAAGGCTCTGTCAAGGATGGGTCCTAAGGGAAAAACCAGTGAGATGTCAGAGAGTGCCAACCCCTCAAGCCGAGAAGTGGGAGGGGAGGAGGTGGTGAGTGGTCCTTGTTCAGACTGCAAGGAATGCGAGGAGTGCGAAGGGGATGAACAAGGGGAAGAGCCCGGGGAGTTTGTAAACACCCGAGCGAGGACCAATTAAGGCTGCAGTGGTTTCCAGGGTGAGCCTCTCCTTGGCTTGCCTCTCTGTCTTAGCATTCTGATGAACCAAGGGGAGATGATGAGCATAGGGAAACACCCCAGATGGTCGAGGAGGAGCTAGAGACAAAGCTAGTTACAGGAGAGTGCAACAAAGGAGGGGGGCTGAAATGAGGCATGGCTTCATGGTTGATGAAGAATAAGGCGATGTCGCATGCGCAAAGTGATGGCACATTCAATGAGCAGAGCAATGGAGGGGACAACTTGAGGAGGTCAGGCACACCAAGCTTAATGGTGCCTGGGATGTTGTATGGGGGAGTTAAATGCATGGGGGTGGCAGTGGTTCTTTCCACGCTTCAGTCACATGGAAATCGCCATGCTGGCCTCTTCACGCCACCTCCAAGTGCCATGTGTCTCGCACTATCACCCCATCTGGGGGTTCTTACCCCCCTTCTTGTTACATGATTACTTATTAATTATTTTTTGACCACATGTTCTACTTCGTTCTAGGTTTTAATTTCACTAGGTCGGACGTCATTTTTTTTATTAGGAAAAATTGTTTTTAAACCTTACTTATCACATCATTCATTTTAAGGCTCTCTAGGTCCTAAGGATGCATAGTTTTCTAGGCACTAGGTTTATTCACTTACCATTTAAAATTGTGACTTACCCTTCAGGATGTACTATGTGATCCAAGGGTGCCACTCACCTCCTTCCATTTTATTGCGCGACGTGCCCTTCAAAATTCACTACGTGCTCCAAGGGTGTTGCTCACCTATTCACTGAATTTTGTAGATGTCAAACCCCTGGAGTCAATACTCCACCAGGTGATCATGTGGGAGACTAAGGGCCTCTAAGGAATAAGGCCCCTGCCTTATTGCACGCCCCTTAGAATCATCATGAGAGACTATCACAGTCGGCCCTCACGACATCGTGGGTCTTCTCGAACTAGGTAATCATTAACCTACAGTTCAAGCCATGATGGGAGTGCTAGTATGTTATGGTAGGGTTGCTTCCACACCTCTCCCTCAAGTCTTTGGTTGTCGTGCGTGACCCGTGTATTCCACATGTGAGTCTACTCGACAAGATATCATGAGCCTGCATCCATCAATGAATCATGTCAGCAACAATATTCAATCATCATAACATCTAATCATGTGTACATATGTCACATCAACAACATTCAAACCCCAATTTTCCACTCCCTGACTCAATCCAGAGTCCAAGGGTTTCATCGATGCCTCTGCATCCTCATTGTCCAAAGTCCTGCACACTTAGGAGAACCCAATCTATATCACCTATCTATGTAATTACAACCAAATAACATATCATCAAATCCATCACATCTCATAATCATAATAAAAATGACCAACAATATAATAACCCGGATCACTTGCAAGCAAGTGTCCTCAAAGAATATGTTCGCTCAGCCCACGCAAGAGTGGGATGTTACAGTTGCAGCGATAAGTTTGGAATGTGTGAAAGGGTTTTATGAAGAGGATGCATATTTTAGAGAAGCTTGGAAAAAATGCAAAGAACCATGGAGTATGGACCGAATACCATTCTTGGATTACCATATTCAAGAAGGATTCTTTTTTAAGAACCAACAATTGTGTATTCCACAAAGTTCATTAAGGTTGAATCTCATTAGAAATTTGCACAGTGGAAATTTAGGAGGACATTGTGGCATGGACAAGACCACAATGTTGGTGAAACAATGGTTCTTTTTGCCCAACATATACAAATACATCAAAAAAAAATTTGATGGTTGTAGAGTGTGTCAATTAGCCAAAGGTAGAAGCCAGAAAACAAGACTTTACATTCCATTTCCGGTACCTGAAAGACCATGGGAAGATGTAAGCATGGATTTTATTTTGGGACTACCTATGACATGAAGAAAGCATGATTTTGTGATGGTGGTATTATATTGGTTTCAAAAATGGCACATTTTGTAGCATGTAAGAAGACAAGTGATGCTAGTGAAGTAGCTGCATTATTTTTCAGAGAAGTGGTAAGGTTACATGGCCTACCGAGGAGTATTACTTCAGACTGAGACACAATATTTCTTGGTCACTTTTGGAGAACGATTTGGAAAAATTTGGGTTCTAAATTTTTATACAATTCATCTTATCATCCCCAAACAAATGTGTAGACCGAGGTGGTGAACCGAAGTTTAGGAAACTTATTGAGAAGTTTGAGTGGTGAAAATCCTAGTTAATGGGATTTAGTTTTGGCACAAGATGAATTCGTTTACAATGATTCAATGAATATATATACAAGGAAGAACCCAATTCAAACTGTTTATGTTAGGTCACCTAAAGTGGTGGTAGATTTGGTTGTTTTACTGGATCTAGGAGATAAAAGAAGTCTTGATGCAAGTGATTTTGCAAATAGTATGCATGAACTGCATGAGTAGGTGAAGAAGAAACTACATGCAAGTAGTAACCAATATAAACATAGAATAGATCTGGGATAGAGGCATAAAATATTTAAAGAAGTTGAGTTAGTCATGGATCACTTGAGAAAGGAATGATTTCCTAGAGGTACCTATAACAAAATTAAGTATAAGAAATTAGGACCATACAAAATCTTGAAGATTTTTTTTGATAATTCTTACAATTGGAAATTCTAGAAAGGTTCAATATATCTCCAACATTCAATGCTACTAATATCTATGAGTTTCATGAAGGAGAAAAAGGTGGTGATGAAGGTAATTTGTATGTATGGGAACAACAATTATCGATCAAGCAAGCTGAATGAGTGGAAGAAATTTTGGCCACAAGGATTCGTAGTAAAACTCACAACAAGGAATATATGTATTATTTAGTAAAGTGGAAGAGAAAAGGGCCTGAGGATGCATCATGCATTTCCGAAGAAGAACTAATACGCCTATGAAACACTTCATCCTCTGGAGAAATAACCACAGGAGCTATGAGCTCATGTTTTTCTTACCAAGGGTGTCTAATTCAGGAGGTCTTTGGTTCCGGGAAATTCACATCACCCAAAAACATTTAAATTATGTACAACTTCAATTAGGATGAATAAATATGGATGCAACTCTACTTTGCAGCTCATGATGCGACTCCTTGTTACAAATAATAGTGTTGTGACTCGTTCTCAAATGTCAAATGAGAGTGATGTGACTCCTATGTTACAAATCCACATTATAGGAAATACACTTCAACTCCACACTACAAGCAATATGCTTCAACTCCATGCTACAAAGAATATGCAACAAATTCACTCCACATGTCTCAGGAAGATAAAATGCCAAGTGAAAATCACTCTTCAAAGAGGAGGAAACAAAATTCGAATTGGGATAGGACTGGGCATCGAATAGTCATGATTATTCATCTCCTCAATTGATGGAAATAGTTCTACAAGATAAGCATTGGGGATAAAAAGAGAGAAGAAAGGAGTTCAAGGGGTTGATAATTTTAGTGAAGAAGTGAATCGAGATTCACTGGGGTTGAGTGAAGTGGTCCAGATCACCATAGAGAATGGGATGGAAAAAATACTGTATCAGGTGATGAAGGATTGTATCTATTAACCACATTGAAAACATCAAAGTTCTGAAATAAATGATCAAGGAAAGGATTCATAACATGTTTGTGTTGTTGTGGTTGTAATCAAATTCTTCTATTTTTGTCTTAAAATAAAAGTAAATGATTTTTTTTTTTTAATTTCAAGAAAATAATTTTGTTGTGCATTATGAAGGAATAACATGGTCCTCTAGGTGTTCGAATTACTACAAGGTCCTGCTACTACGTCACTCTTCTTTCCCATGACCAGTCTCTAAGAAATTCCAACAATGTTTAATGTTTGATTTCTCATAAAGATGACACAACTAATAGAATGATCGCAAATGTTTGAATTGACCTACACATACATCTGACCATATCCAATGTTGATCATATTCAATCCCACAAGCTTTCAAGGAATCATAAATTTTATCAAAACAATGTTGTACAAAATGAGTATCGTGTGTATGATCATCACTTATATAAAAGAGTTATTCTTTAATGACATGTTGATTGTCATTGGTGCTTTATATATTATCAACACTATGTTGACCATGTCTATATAGAAC
>ML793717.1:342446-363642 GCA_009831015.1 Picea engelmannii
TTGTTTTTGTTTCAATGAAAGAGAGAATTAGTATATGAACTTAACATAATCAATACTAATACTAGTGTAATGAGGAACGTAATGATGAATTACACCATGTTCGCATAGTAAGAAGTATATTCTCTAATATGTACTAGTTATTCCATGGTGACACCTTGACTACCTTGATCTGTACATATTAAAAATAATTATAATCAAAACAATTAGTTCATGGTAACTAACTAATGGTAACAATTAATTTTTGTCTAGTAATTATATGTTGCTAACTATATAATGTCTATCATTGATATGTTGTCTATCAATATTTATATGCTACCTATGATATCGCTATCCATTATTATATCACTATCCATTAATGTTATTATAATACTATTATCCATTCCATTTCTGAGATTGCTATTAACAATGATTCATTGTCTAACAATGTTATCCAACAATGTACTATCTAACCAAATGTTGTCTAATAATAAAGTCACTGCCTAACAAAATCAATATCGTTGTCCATTAATGAAACTATGTCTAATAATGACATCACTGTCCAAATACATATAGATCGTTGTCATTCAATCTTTACAAATACAAAATACAACACCATCGTTCCCATACACAACATACAATGCTTACAACAAATTGTTGTCAAAACAAACACATCATACAACAAAATCATTGTCATACACAACATAAAATGCTTACAACAAAATCGTCGTCATTACATATATCTCTGTCACACATTATATATAAAGTCTCTCTCACTAAAATCGCTATAATTATATCTCTGTCACACATTATATATAAAGTCTCTCTCACTAAAATCGCTATAATTATATCTCTATCACACATTATATAAAACGTTGTCAATAAATATTAAATTTACTATCCAAGATGTGGCAATCCATAATATTAAATCGCTATCAATAGTAATCAATGTGGCTATTCAAATGCAATCAAAACGCAATGGTGAAGGATGGGGGAATTCGTTGTGTCAGAACTGGGTAAATCGCCCAAAATTCGTGGTGTAAAAGGTTGTTTAATATGCCAAGATCATTGTGTAAAATATGCATAATAACTCCAAGAAAACATGGTGTAACTACTGTGTAATACACCCAAAATGTCATGGGGTAAACTCTGTGTAATTTTCCAAGGAATCATGGTTACATACTGTGTAAGGTGCCACGAAAATTGTGGTGTGAAGGATGTGTGATGTGCCATGAAATAGTGGTGTGAAGGATGTGTATTGGGCCATGGAAATTGCAGTATGAAGGTTGTGTAATGTGCCACGAAAATTGCAGTATAAAAGCTCTGTAATGTGCCACGAAAATCATAGTATGAAAGCTATGCTATAATGCCAAGAAAATTGTGGAGTACATGTTGTGTAGGAGCTACCCCTACACAGAGATTTATCAATCTAGAAATGTTGGGATTTATCATTCATTTATCATTCGTCTATCATTCACACAAAGATTTATCATTTCTTTACCTTTCACACAGGGATGTGTCATTCGTTTTTCATTCATGCAGAGATTTAAAATACATGTGCGCCAATGATTGTCATATGAAATTTATAAAGAATGTCATTGAATTTTCATAAAGATTATATAAATATCTACAATTGACATACATAACTTTGTGCATAATATATAAAGAATGCACCCACAAATTGTCAACGTAGAAAGACTAAAGATATCAAACAAGTAAGATGCTTAACCAACCTTTTAAACTAATGTGAAAATACAGACCAACAATTAAAATCCTTTGTTTAACATTTAAAAAGGAATTGTCTAAAATCACAGTGGTAATCATTCACAAAGAAATCACAAATATAATCATTCATAATGAAAGGGAAAGATTAAACATTCAACATTTAATTAGTCAGGTTAGAGATAAAATTATGGGAAGGATGCAGGGATTACGCCGAAAAGAAAAACACAGAGATAAGTAAGGGATAGATAACTAGGAGAAATTTATCCTTCACTTATTATCCATGCACAGGAAATTAGGGTATTTGAATCTATGAGTCTTTAAACACCAGAGTGATGACCATAGATTCGGCTCCTGGCCGACTGCTCAAGCACAGACTAATAACTTAAGGGCTAAGGGAAAGAAGATAAAAACACAATTTTTCTTCGTATTAATCAATAAAAACAAACGTAGAGAAGTCATTGCAATCAAAGGTTGGGTTCGCCATGGGATATCTATTCAAAATACAATGAGCATAAGGCTGGGATGACTTTAAGTTCTTTGATCATAAAACGTTGGGCTCATCAAGACAAATTCCTAAAGATAAAATTGAAATCTCTGGATAGTGTTACGCTAAATAAACATAAACTTTAACACAGTAGAATTACATTACTGAAGGCTCAGGAACAATATTTAACTACCATTCAATACAAATATACACATGCGTACCATAGCCAAATGCGAAATCTCTGAAGTCGTTGTCCCATGCGCGCTTCGTCCAGCGCCCACTTGCCAATCAATGTGACCTCATCGGTACCTCCCAGCCAATGCTAGGGGTACTCTTCTTCCCCCTGAGCCCCCCGAGCTGAAAAGGGGCCACACCCATAGTACCAGACAATGCTAGCACCCAACTTGCCTCACAAGGTCGAGCTACCACTCATAACCTGAGCTGGGTATCCCAACTCCCACTAGAGAAAGTTTAGTCAAGATAAAATTTCAGCAGCATAACGTTACGCAAATATATGAGATCCATACGCATCCTCCGCCATATCTTTTATAGCATTTTAGAGTAATTAGTTTCTCAAATTCTCATTAAATTCCTTTTCCATTTAATTAATTTTGAAAAACCTCCCCCATACACATATTACCCGATCCCCTAGTTGCACCAGAAAATCAATTTTATTAATTAATCTATTATTCCTAATTCCCTTACCCACCTAAAGCATTCCTAAAAACGTTCCTCGGTGTCCCAAAATTCCCTCGCACTTCTTAAATGACTTACAACTTACTTAATTCCTAGCTGAGTTCATAATTAGAAAGTTCTAAAGGCAAGATTCCTTACTAAGTTAGACATTCATCTTTTTCCTTACGTTTCCCCTTTTCTTTAAGTTTCCCTTTTTCTTTAAGTTTCCTATTTCTTTTAAGTTTCCCCCTTTTTCCTTTTTAACTAAAAAATCAATTTATCAAGTGTAGATAAACAACCCTTTTACCCTTTTTCCGTTTTAATTAAAAATTAATTTGGCAAGTGTAGATAAAACAACCATTTACCCTCTTTGCTTTTAACTAAAAATTTATTTAGCAAATGTAGATAAAAACAACCACTACCCCTTTTTTTAAAATCTAATCCTCCATTATAATTTTGACGTAAATAAGTCTGAATTTCTTACCCCCTCTTTTTTTTTTTTTATAAGTAAGAATTTATATATAAGGAGCCTTCAAAAATCTAGAGTTACAAAGTGTGCAGTAGTGTCGTACTGTAATAATTGAACTTCCCTATAGGGAAACTAGTTCAGCTAGTCAGTGTTGGGATCAAAATGACTACCGGTCTTACAAAAATTGAAAAACAGAGTGAAGAAAAGTAAACTAAAAGTCATAAGTAAAACTCTAATACTGGCTTTAATGAGGCCACAAAAGACCTATGTGCTAGTCATACACTTGACTTGTAAGTTGGCCAGCCAGATGGAGAGGTGGCATGGGTTGCAAGGTCCCAGGGATCCTCTTCAACAACTTCCCCTCTCCATTCCATTTTCTCACACGTGTCGGCGTCCGAGTCACCCCTTTCCAGTCTGTCGTCGGGCCATGTGCTTCCCAATTCCCTGAGCACCTACAAGCTCAGTCCTACTGCAACGTACGCCCCGGGTGTTTCTTCTTCGGTGGGCGTGTATTCCTCATCCATGGCCAGGTGCATGGCCTTCCTAGAGTCTCCACCTCCTGTGGGAAACCCCCTTTCACTTGAGTCTCCTGTATGAATGTGCTCTGCTGCCCCCGATGCATCTAGTGTGATGTAGAAGGCCCCTTGGAAGCTGGAGAGGATTTGAAGGAGCGCATAGGTCTTCACTTCCAGTAGATCCAGCCGAAATTGGAGGTCATCCAGGACCTGTAGAAGCTTGAAGACCATCCCATGGAGAATGGCCAAGATATTCTGCAATTACGAGTCTAGGACTAATTCTGAAAAGGAATGTGGCCGAGGTTGAGTTTCCTGTAGAAGAGGTGGTGCTTCTAAGGGTGGGAGACTTGAGGAAGTCTCTGGTGGAGCCGGTGTATTGGCTGGTGAATTTGGTGGTACTGCAGGAGGCGCCCAAGATGAAAAGGCTCTGTCAAGGATGGGTCCTAAGGGAAAAACCAGTGAGATGTCAGAGAGTGCCAACCCCTCAAGCCGAGAAGTGGGAGGGGAGGAGGTGGTGAGTGGTCCTTGTTCAGACTGCAAGGAATGCGAGGAGTGCGAAGGGGATGAACAAGGGGAAGAGCCCGGGGAGTTTGTAAACACCCGAGCGAGGACCAATTAAGGCTGCAGTGGTTTCCAGGGTGAGCCTCTCCTTGGCTTGCCTCTCTGTCTTAGCATTCTGATGAACCAAGGGGAGATGATGAGCATAGGGAAACACCCCAGATGGTCGAGGAGGAGCTAGAGACAAAGCTAGTTACAGGAGAGTGCAACAAAGGAGGGGGGCTGAAATGAGGCATGGCTTCATGGTTGATGAAGAATAAGGCGATGTCGCATGCGCAAAGTGATGGCACATTCAATGAGCAGAGCAATGGAGGGGACAACTTGAGGAGGTCAGGCACACCAAGCTTAATGGTGCCTGGGATGTTGTATGGGGGAGTTAAATGCATGGGGGTGGCAGTGGTTCTTTCCACGCTTCAGTCACATGGAAATCGCCATGCTGGCCTCTTCACGCCACCTCCAAGTGCCATGTGTCTCGCACTATCACCCCATCTGGGGGTTCTTACCCCCCTTCTTGTTACATGATTACTTATTAATTATTTTTTGACCACATGTTCTACTTCGTTCTAGGTTTTAATTTCACTAGGTCGGACGTCATTTTTTTTATTAGGAAAAATTGTTTTTAAACCTTACTTATCACATCATTCATTTTAAGGCTCTCTAGGTCCTAAGGATGCATAGTTTTCTAGGCACTAGGTTTATTCACTTACCATTTAAAATTGTGACTTACCCTTCAGGATGTACTATGTGATCCAAGGGTGCCACTCACCTCCTTCCATTTTATTGCGCGACGTGCCCTTCAAAATTCACTACGTGCTCCAAGGGTGTTGCTCACCTATTCACTGAATTTTGTAGATGTCAAACCCCTGGAGTCAATACTCCACCAGGTGATCATGTGGGAGACTAAGGGCCTCTAAGGAATAAGGCCCCTGCCTTATTGCACGCCCCTTAGAATCATCATGAGAGACTATCACAGTCGGCCCTCACGACATCGTGGGTCTTCTCGAACTAGGTAATCATTAACCTACAGTTCAAGCCATGATGGGAGTGCTAGTATGTTATGGTAGGGTTGCTTCCACACCTCTCCCTCAAGTCTTTGGTTGTCGTGCGTGACCCGTGTATTCCACATGTGAGTCTACTCGACAAGATATCATGAGCCTGCATCCATCAATGAATCATGTCAGCAACAATATTCAATCATCATAACATCTAATCATGTGTACATATGTCACATCAACAACATTCAAACCCCAATTTTCCACTCCCTGACTCAATCCAGAGTCCAAGGGTTTCATCGATGCCTCTGCATCCTCATTGTCCAAAGTCCTGCACACTTAGGAGAACCCAATCTATATCACCTATCTATGTAATTACAACCAAATAACATATCATCAAATCCATCACATCTCATAATCATAATAAAAATGACCAACAATATAATAACCCGGATCACTTGCAAGCAAGTGTCCTCAAAGAATATGTTCGCTCAGCCCACGCAAGAGTGGGATGTTACAGTTGCAGCGATAAGTTTGGAATGTGTGAAAGGGTTTTATGAAGAGGATGCATATTTTAGAGAAGCTTGGAAAAAATGCAAAGAACCATGGAGTATGGACCGAATACCATTCTTGGATTACCATATTCAAGAAGGATTCTTTTTTAAGAACCAACAATTGTGTATTCCACAAAGTTCATTAAGGTTGAATCTCATTAGAAATTTGCACAGTGGAAATTTAGGAGGACATTGTGGCATGGACAAGACCACAATGTTGGTGAAACAATGGTTCTTTTTGCCCAACATATACAAATACATCAAAAAAAAATTTGATGGTTGTAGAGTGTGTCAATTAGCCAAAGGTAGAAGCCAGAAAACAAGACTTTACATTCCATTTCCGGTACCTGAAAGACCATGGGAAGATGTAAGCATGGATTTTATTTTGGGACTACCTATGACATGAAGAAAGCATGATTTTGTGATGGTGGTATTATATTGGTTTCAAAAATGGCACATTTTGTAGCATGTAAGAAGACAAGTGATGCTAGTGAAGTAGCTGCATTATTTTTCAGAGAAGTGGTAAGGTTACATGGCCTACCGAGGAGTATTACTTCAGACTGAGACACAATATTTCTTGGTCACTTTTGGAGAACGATTTGGAAAAATTTGGGTTCTAAATTTTTATACAATTCATCTTATCATCCCCAAACAAATGTGTAGACCGAGGTGGTGAACCGAAGTTTAGGAAACTTATTGAGAAGTTTGAGTGGTGAAAATCCTAGTTAATGGGATTTAGTTTTGGCACAAGATGAATTCGTTTACAATGATTCAATGAATATATATACAAGGAAGAACCCAATTCAAACTGTTTATGTTAGGTCACCTAAAGTGGTGGTAGATTTGGTTGTTTTACTGGATCTAGGAGATAAAAGAAGTCTTGATGCAAGTGATTTTGCAAATAGTATGCATGAACTGCATGAGTAGGTGAAGAAGAAACTACATGCAAGTAGTAACCAATATAAACATAGAATAGATCTGGGATAGAGGCATAAAATATTTAAAGAAGTTGAGTTAGTCATGGATCACTTGAGAAAGGAATGATTTCCTAGAGGTACCTATAACAAAATTAAGTATAAGAAATTAGGACCATACAAAATCTTGAAGATTTTTTTTGATAATTCTTACAATTGGAAATTCTAGAAAGGTTCAATATATCTCCAACATTCAATGCTACTAATATCTATGAGTTTCATGAAGGAGAAAAAGGTGGTGATGAAGGTAATTTGTATGTATGGGAACAACAATTATCGATCAAGCAAGCTGAATGAGTGGAAGAAATTTTGGCCACAAGGATTCGTAGTAAAACTCACAACAAGGAATATATGTATTATTTAGTAAAGTGGAAGAGAAAAGGGCCTGAGGATGCATCATGCATTTCCGAAGAAGAACTAATACGCCTATGAAACACTTCATCCTCTGGAGAAATAACCACAGGAGCTATGAGCTCATGTTTTTCTTACCAAGGGTGTCTAATTCAGGAGGTCTTTGGTTCCGGGAAATTCACATCACCCAAAAACATTTAAATTATGTACAACTTCAATTAGGATGAATAAATATGGATGCAACTCTACTTTGCAGCTCATGATGCGACTCCTTGTTACAAATAATAGTGTTGTGACTCGTTCTCAAATGTCAAATGAGAGTGATGTGACTCCTATGTTACAAATCCACATTATAGGAAATACACTTCAACTCCACACTACAAGCAATATGCTTCAACTCCATGCTACAAAGAATATGCAACAAATTCACTCCACATGTCTCAGGAAGATAAAATGCCAAGTGAAAATCACTCTTCAAAGAGGAGGAAACAAAATTCGAATTGGGATAGGACTGGGCATCGAATAGTCATGATTATTCATCTCCTCAATTGATGGAAATAGTTCTACAAGATAAGCATTGGGGATAAAAAGAGAGAAGAAAGGAGTTCAAGGGGTTGATAATTTTAGTGAAGAAGTGAATCGAGATTCACTGGGGTTGAGTGAAGTGGTCCAGATCACCATAGAGAATGGGATGGAAAAAATACTGTATCAGGTGATGAAGGATTGTATCTATTAACCACATTGAAAACATCAAAGTTCTGAAATAAATGATCAAGGAAAGGATTCATAACATGTTTGTGTTGTTGTGGTTGTAATCAAATTCTTCTATTTTTGTCTTAAAATAAAAGTAAATGATTTTTTTTTTTTAATTTCAAGAAAATAATTTTGTTGTGCATTATGAAGGAATAACATGGTCCTCTAGGTGTTCGAATTACTACAAGGTCCTGCTACTACGTCACTCTTCTTTCCCATGACCAGTCTCTAAGAAATTCCAACAATGTTTAATGTTTGATTTCTCATAAAGATGACACAACTAATAGAATGATCGCAAATGTTTGAATTGACCTACACATACATCTGACCATATCCAATGTTGATCATATTCAATCCCACAAGCTTTCAAGGAATCATAAATTTTATCAAAACAATGTTGTACAAAATGAGTATCGTGTGTATGATCATCACTTATATAAAAGAGTTATTCTTTAATGACATGTTGATTGTCATTGGTGCTTTATATATTATCAACACTATGTTGACCATGTCTATATAGAACGTGGACAAGTATATAGACTTGATCAAAATGATAATATTCACTCTATATTTCGTTTTGTGTAGTGAATATGTAATTCTCTTCAAAATCAACTACTGAAAAAATCATCCTAGGTGGAAAAAATTCAATAGATTGTTTGAAATTTAGGTCTTACCCTCGATCTCTATGTGAATGCTTGGTGTATTTATAAATTTATTTTTCAAACTTCTTCAAAAAATCTATCACACATATCTTGTCCTCTTGAAAATCAATCCCTTTGGAAATAACATTTGAAGAATTTGTAGTGGTAACATTGATATATTCATATCTCTTCCAATTGATTGTTATATTGGACAATGATTGATTGTTCATATCAATAGGATACTTGAAGTGAAATAAAGATGTATTTCCACAATGATCACATTTCTCTCCACGGACACATTCTTTTGGTAAAATAATTCATCACCTTCTATTTCACATAGAATTTTGGATATAAATGCACAAATTGTGGGAGGAGGTGAAATTGCCCAAAATGTTTTACTAAAATCAATAAAAGTGTCATAATATAACTCAAATTCCACATGACAATGAAAACAAGTGTCACAAACAGTGACAGGTTTAGCATACCATGGATTTTGTTGCAAAAATGTATTGATGTACATTTTAACTTGACTGTGCTTCTCTTTGAACTTATTGAAAAATTCTATTTGTGTCATTTCCAATATATGTTTTGCATGGGATTCATATAGATTTCATGCTATTCTTCATCATAACACATCCCTTGAATTTGGTGAAACGTGAGAATTCATCAACCAATATTGGTGGGCCATAGTTTTAACATTTTTTGCAAATCTATCTTTGTAAGGTTGTCTACAAATAACTGTCCAACAAGCAAGTTCATCATTTGCATCTATTTGCAATCAAAATTTTTTACGTTTGTATAGTGCTTTTCTTGAGGTTCCCATTGTTTTTTCCATCTGTTGTGTCAAATGCTATTTTATATTTCTACATGAAACACATGTTGTTTGTATTACTCTATGTGCAACAGTTACATATTTTTTTCTAGACTTTCCAAGAGATTTGAATGCCTCTGTTATATTTTCAAAGACACTATATTTCACCTTTCTATCTTTTGTCAAATTTTTAATACCCAATAATGATGTAGCGTCTTTTATATTTTTCAACCTTATTAGACCTCTAAAATTTTTAGCTTGTGTTGCTACTGATTAATTTTGAAATATTTATCATAAATCATTTCAACGCGATATCGTATAAAGTGGTTAGTTTTTTTGTCTTCAAATTTGTCAGTATCAACATTTTCTAACATTTCATCATCAATGTTGATATCACTTGCATAAATTTCAATATAATTTAAAAACGTAAATTAAATCTAGATTAAATTTAAAAACACTTGAAATCAACGCAGGTTCAATTTTCTAAGTTGTGAACATAAACATTTCAAATAAATGTTGTATAAAAAATATACAAATTTAAATTAGACATTAAAAAACTAAATGAACAATCATAAATTAATTGCAATCTACAAGTGTTCATCTCGTGTGTGTGTGTGTGTGTGTTTTACATGTGGTTCATGGCACCAAATATCAGTACTCACTACATCCACGGAAAACAACCCCCGAAATCCATGAGAGAACATGGGGAGGCTGAGCATTTTCAAAATATTGGGGGCTCAACAACAAGAGCATATTATAGACCCATTAAGGACACAACATGTCACTCTAGGGATTTGAACCCGGGTGGGGAGGGTAACAATCATTCCTCCCAACCACCCAAACTACATCCAATGGAATTATATATATATATATATATATATAGATAGATAGATAGATAGATAGATAGATAGATAGATAGATAGATATATAGATAGATATAGATATATCATTTTTGGCTTCAATGACTTCATCAATGTTATGAGGAAAATCTATTTCTATTTTTTGAAAAATATTTTCCAAATTACAATCATTTATATTAGACAATATTTTTTTGAATTATAAACATTATCTATAATATGTATGTGTTGGAACAGATGGGTAGACACAGGGTTCAGTCCTAACAATGCACCAACAAGCCCTAGCTACTGGCCCTTTTGACAACACCTGCAAAGAAGATGCAGTTTGACCCGAAGTAGCAATAGGGGGTTGCAGGACACAAGTGTCTACAACCAGAGGAAATGAAAAGTGGATCCAATACAACAACAACACAACATTTAGATATCATTTACCAACTTAATCCTACTTCGCATAGTTATGTCTCAGATCTAACATAAAGATGCAATAACATAATATCAGAAGACAAAAGAACACCACATCAATCACACAAACAACAAGAGATATGTGGTTCACCCTCTCCCTAGGGCTACATCCAGAGAACTGTGTTTCTTGTATTATATAAAACATACATTTCTATCTTTGTTCTTAGCTTGCATATCTCTCTCTCCTTCTCTTCCCTTCCTGTGCAGCCAATTGAATATATTACAATACCCAAGTACTCTCCCACACAACACTTCTCTCTCTCCTCAATGATAATAATAATGATAATGACCAATGTCCTTCCTTATTACAACAACGAATCCCATAACGAACCCCTCATCTCCGATCTAGGTTCTTATTTATACATTACAATCGCTCATTGACAACCTTAGGATGAAACCTAGGTGTCAAAACCCTAAATACCAAAACCCTAGGTGTCTAAAACCCTAGGTCAACTTGACCCATGTTTTTTGGGCTTCGCCAACCTATCTTTCCTTCCTTCTCGTGAAGTGATCCAAAGCATCTATTGGTAGCTTTATCTACTTGTTGATTTTTCCATGATCTATCTTCCTTACTGATTTGTTCTCTTTAGTCTTCTCGTCCCACAACTCGTTCTCCCATACTTCACTCCATCTTTTCTACTTCTTTAACCACTTTGACTTGATCTCAGTCAGTGTGTATTCCACACAGTTCACACTTCCTCTTTTCTCTTCCTTTTTCCTTGATTTTCTTCCTCAATCCATACCCAAGGGCCAACAAGCCCCCAACACTCACCTGTCACTTGTCTCGAGGCACTTTGATCTTAACCTTCTATTTGAATTTGAATTCAGATTGCGTAGCATAGCCTGTGCTTTCGAATCAGTTCCTCCCCACTGTGTCCAGACTGTCATTTATGTGTTTGGTACTGAGTTTCAACTACACCTGGTACCTATACCCTTCTCATTCTGCTTCTACCGAGAGCTGCAAGGCAATTGGTTGTCATAATTCAATTTCAACCGGCTCCCATTCACCAAACCTTCCTTCCATTCTCCATTCAAAGTCTTCAACTGCGCAACTCCTCCTTCTGTAATATAGGCGACTGTATATGGTCCCAGAGAATGTGTTCTGAACTTTCCTGGATGCTTCATGAACTTGCTGTCATATGCCAATACCAAATCTCCTTTCTTAAAGGATTTCTTCGTGATGTGTCTATCATGGTAAGCCTTCTCTCTTTCCTTCTATTCCTGCTGATGGAATCCTGCAATAAATCTGTACTCCTCTATCTCTACCAACTGCATAATTATGTCTTGCAAAGTGCCAGTGTCATCCATATCTATGAATGTTGCAATTCTCAGGCTAGGAACTAAATATTCCATGGGTACTATGGCTTCTAGACCATAAACCAATTTAAATGGAGTCTGCATTGTCAGCTTCTTACAAGTGGTTCTATAGGCCCATAATACTATTGGTACTCTCAAATACCAATCATCTCTGTTTACACTACAAATCTTCGTCAGAGCAGTCTCCAAGATCTTGTTGAAAGCTTCAACTGTACCATTCACCTGTGGGTGGTATGGAGTGCTCTTTTGGTGATGAACTTCAAATCCCTGAGTCAGGGCTTCAATAGTCTTATTAATAAAATGTGTACCCTGATCACTCATAAGGACCTTCAGGCATCCAAGCCTAGTTATGATATCATAAAATATGAATCGCGCAGCTGTAGTTGCACTACATTCCTTAAATTCTCTTGCTTCTTCCCATCTGGTCAAATACTCTATCACAATGATGATGTATCTTTCTCCCATGTGGTTCCCTGGTGGGTTGATAGGTCCCACGAAGTCAATGGCCCATTTCTCAAATGTGTGTAAGGTTAGCTGGGGTGCTAAAGGCAGATCATCTCTTCTGGATGGTTTCCCAATTCTTTGACATACATAGCAGGCTTTGTAGTATTCCTTAGCATCTTTGTGTAAAGTGGGCCACCAGAGGCCAGCTCTCAAGACCTTCTGCGTGGTTTCTTTCCCTACGTAGTGTCCTCCTGCGATGCCTTCATGTTCTTCTTCCAGAATTAGTGGTCGTTCTACCTCCATAACACATCTCCTCAATATCTCATCAGGTCCCATCTTATATAGATGTCCATCTATAAGTGAAAAATCTGCAACGCGCACTACCCGTTGTGTCTTCTAAATGACTGTGTATTTGCGATGTGCAATTCATATTGACAGGAACTGAACTATCTCAGCTAAGTGATCATCAATCTTCCTGATGGCCAACAGTTTTCCATATGACAGTGTATCCTCCAAACTAGTAGGTTCCTCTCCTTTTTCTAACTTAGACAAGTGGTCAAGTCCCTTGTTCATTCTTCCTGGATTTACGACAATTTCAAAATCATATTCCTGAAATAACAGTAGCCATTTGCATATCCTTCCCCATAACACTAGTTTGTTGATTATGTATTTCAGTGCAGAGTGATCGGTGAACATCTTAAAGTGTCCTCCCAATAAATAGTGACAAAACTTCTATAGCACATACACCATGGCTAAACCTTCTCTCTCAGTAGTGGTGTAATTTATCTTAGTTGTTGAAAGCTTCCAGCTAGCAAAGGCTAATGGGTGGTCAATATCTCATGCTCCTGGTTGTGCTAACACTTCTCCCAATGAAATAGAGGATGCATCGATGTGCACATGAAATTCCTTACTCCAATCTGGGAAAACCAGAATAGGCGCAATAACCATTTTTTGTTTCAGTGTGTCAAAGCTATGTTGGCATTCTTTTGTCCATTGAAATAGACAATCTTTATTCAAAATATTCTCCATGGGTGTTGTGATCTGTGCATAGCCCTTAATTAACTTCCTGTAGTATCGAGTATGTCCCAACGTAGTGTGCAGCTTTCTGACTGAAGTAGGGGGGGTAGATCAACAATAATGGCAATCTTTGACGGATCTACCAACAACCCCTGCTTACAGACAATATGGCCTAGCAGTACTCCAAAGGGTGAAAATAAAATGCATTTCTTCAGGTTCAGGTCAATCTGACATTGCCTGCACTTATCCAACATTAGTCTTAAGAATTCAATATGATTTTGCAATAAGCTAAAAACAGTCCAATCATCAAAATAGGCTTCAAGAAATTTATGTGAAAGCTCCTTGAATGCTTCAACCAACACCCTTGAAAAGATGGTTGGTGTATTCTTCAGTCCAAAAGGCATCATTGTTTACAAGTAAGATCCCCATTCTATTGCAAATGTGGTCTTATGGCAATCTTGCTTGGCAATCCTAATCTGGTGATAACCTGAAAATCCATCGGTGAAGGAGTAGACTTCCTGTCCTCCCACATTATCTAACACTTCATCAGTAAATGGTGTAGGGAATGGATCATTTAGACATGCATCATTCATTTTCCTCAAGTCTACATAGATTCTCATCTCTCATGTTTTCTTGTCTTGGACCACCATAGGGATAATCCATTCTGACTCTTCAACCGGTTCTATGATTCCTGCTTCCAACATTCTATCTAATTCAATCTTAACTTTCTCCTTATATTTGGGATTCAATCTGTAGGGTCTCTGCTAGACTAGTCTTGCATCTGGTTTCAAGGGAATCTTCATTTCTCCCATAGGTCCTTTAATTCCCTCCATATCAGTGAACTTGGTTGGAAACAAGTCCTGATATTCACGCAGTAATTCTGTGATCTTATCAATAGTGGAAAAATCCCAATAATCTCCAACGTTGGTCAGTTTAGGTTCTTTCTCTATCCTAATATTGACTTTCTTGATTTTTATTGGTTGTCCAATAAAAGGTAGTTCAACTCCTGGTCCTTCTATATCTCTTTGTCCTTCTGTTTTTGCGATGTTCACATTCCTAGGATCATTGTATTCATCGACATTGATATTGTAACATCCTTGCAGTTTCGGAAGAGGTGCAATCCATTCATCTTCATCTTGCTCCAAAGGGAGGTTAGGTGCCTCCTCAAATAATTTTTGTCTTATAACTTGTAAATCTTGATCTACCATAGGGTATTGACTTTCAAATAAGAATGTGGTTACAAACTTCTGAGTCATACCTTGCCAATTTGTAGTGATGAGGTGCAATTCTGCTTGAAGATACCAATTGATAGGCATTGTATCCAGCGTGTTAATGAATTTATGCACCCACTTCTCTCGAGGAATGTTGCTCCAGGATTCCTCACAACTTCGCACATGGTCTTTCAAACAACTTTCACATGTGTATCTAACTTCGCATCCTTCTATATGATCTGAGAATTGTACTGTCATCAAAGTGCGACATTGCACCCAGTCCGTGATGTTCTTCTTATGTGATCCCCACCATCTTGCTGGAGTTTCTTTCAAGGCCTCGTCTAGTGCCAACAGTGTCTGTTACACTGGGGTACAATTTCTTCAAATTCCAGTAAGAAATTTTCTAAGTGATTCAAAACATCAAAGGTGGGAAAATTACTTACTATTGTGTCGATCCAGTGAACTTCTTTGGTCAATCTAGCACATCATCGCGTAGAAACTTCATACATTTTGTTCTGCCAGTTCTCTAGTGATTCTTCTGAATATGATGAACAAGTGTTGTCACTTCGCCAACTTAAATTCCCATCTGTTGTAGGATTAATGTAATCTTGTTATCTTGTGGTCAATTTGTATATATTCTCTAGCTCATATGAGCGGTCCTCTTCTCTTATGGGCTCTGTGTATCTGCGACCTTCATCAGGATCTAGAGGAGCAATGACCCTAAGGCCGTCACCTTCAAATTTCATTCGTATTTTCTTTAATTCAACCACGGTATAACTATTGAAGGCCCGATCAATTCCTAAGAACGTGGGATAAGGGCAACTATCATCAACTATCTCAATTACTTCAAAGTCTACAAACGTTATGACCCCGTCGATGTCCACAGGGACATGTTCCAATCTTCCAAAGGGGATAATAGCCTATTTATTGGCCATCCTTATCCTGATAGGGGAATATATCAACTTAGGTTTTCCCATCAGTGCCTAGGTCTGCTTCATCATAACATTGACCTCTGACCCTAAGTCAAGGACCACATAATCTATATCATAATCTCCAATCTGAGAATTCATATGTAGTTCCTTATTTTTCCTTCTCTTTTTAGATACTTGATGTACTGCTCTACTCATTAAGGGATCTTCCTTTCCTAGCTCATACTGTCTAATAACATTTTGTAGCTCCTGTACAACTCTTTCATCCTTTATCAAATTAATGCAAGCGCATAAAAATTCCATAAGCTTACTTACATATTTTCCTTCTCTGGGTGAAGAAGACTGATTAAATGCCAGAGGCATTCCACACTCTCTTACTTTTGTTCAATCCTTTGATGAAGAATCCTGATCTCTTCCGAATTATTTTCTTGCTTCCTCAAATATTTGTTTCTCTTTGTTTGGATCAAACTCTTGTGTCTTCTCTGTATCTTTTTTTACCCCTAATTCTTCTGTAATCTTCCCTGGTGTCACTCTGTCTTCTCTTGTAGTAGTGCCTCCTCTCGTGATAACAACGACTCTAGGATTCACTCCACGAGGTTCTGTTGAGATTAGTTTTACTTTTTGGTTTCCTCCTCGTCTCTCCTAAAGTTTGGCTAACAGTGCAAGACAATATTCTATGACATGTTCAAATGAGTTGCAGTAACTGCAAGTGGTACAAGGGTTATGACAATCCCTTTCCAAGTGACCTGGTTGTGCACAGTTATAAAAAATGATCTGAACTCAAACTCAGCCCATGCCTCCTCCTCGTCCTCTTCCTCTGAATCCACCACGAGGGTTGAATTTTTATCTTCCCGGGGAATTAAACTGCATAGTATTTCCTTCCTGTTATACCTTGCCTTGAATCCTATATGTATCCCTTGACCTTTCATGCAAGAGATCATAATCTCTATAGTCCTTCTTATCATGTCCCATAGATTTATAGAATGAGTAGTAAATATTTGTAGGTGTCTGAACATATTTTTTTCATGTAATAGGATTCACCAGGGCAATGTCTATTTATACATACCTTGCACCAAGGTAGAGTAACCTGCTTCAAAGGGATCGGAGCTCCAGAAGCCAAATATTCATGAAATAGGGGGCAATGCTCCTTATCGTGACCTTTTGATTTGCATATGATACACCAGATGTCTTCCCTCTTATCTGTTCCCTTGTCTTTCTTCATATCTTCAACCTGCAGAGACAAGCTAGTTAACTGACTCAGGATTTGACACATACCTGAGTCGGATTCTCCCATAGGGGTTGATTCTGGTTTTATGGAAATCTATAGCGCCTCAACCTGTGAAGCAATCTTCTACTGCATCAGAGGGACTTTTATGTGTGGTAGGAGGGCAACAATGAACCATTCCTTATTCTGTTCATCTGGGATCTGGAAAATCAAACAAACTGTTAGGGTCTTAAACCTCTGATCAAACTCCCAAATAGGTTCAACTACTTTTTACTTGATTTCCTTCATCTCTATAATGCACTGTGATTTCGACTTGGGTTTCTTGAATTCAACAATCAACGCAGTCTTAATCTCATTCAACGATTTCATATATGCAACTCCTTCGAAAAATTTCACGTACCAGCTCAGTGCGTGGTCTCTTAGGGTAGTACTAATCTGATCTCTCTTAACAACTTCATATATGACATTCTTAATACTCCACATGGCCTCACATAGAAACTAGTGTTGATTAGGATCTTCATATCCATCTCCCCTAAAGGTGGGTAACCTCATCTCATCTGCCATGGATCTTCCTAGGTTTCTTGATTGACTATGTACTGAACTGCTTGTAACAATGCTCTGAGTGCTTTGATGACTCTAACTACTTTGATTAGTCTAGTTACTTAATGATACTAAGAGACTCAAGGAGTAATAGTACTTACTTCAATAGTTGGCACAGTTCCTGAAGTTTCTGATTCTTCTCGGTGAATTTCTTCAGTCTTCCCTTCCTCTGCCCTAGTGGACTCTGAATGTTCCTTGTTTAGTAACTCTTCTTCTTCTCCACTATAGAACCCTTCTTCTTGTGCTAGTGTTCTGTGATTCTTCTCAAACAAGTTCACCAAAGGAACTTCTCTGAACATTCTCCCACTGCGCGTATGTCCAACCTCTGTGTCACTGTTGTTGTCTGAATTTTTGAACATTAGCTTTTCAATCTGAACCAATACTATATATTCAAGATGTTCTTCTCATGAAATAACATCTTGATCTTCAACTTCAAAAAGTGAAAAAAAATTCCTCTCGACCCCTTAAAGAAATATCTCTCTGAATGGCTATATGACTCTACTCTATCAATAGAAAAATCGATGATGTACCCTCCAATGGTGCTAACAAACCAATGATCTACTACTCTAGACACAACGTTATCAACTCTCTCGACCTTATTGATCAGCATCGACGTCCAAACCACAGGCGGTCTAGATATAATCCTAAACTGGGTATCTACTAATCTAGCTAATCACTCATATAGCTCCTTATGAATTCCTCCAAAGAAAATCTCGTGTATATCAATAAAGATATACCTTCCCAACCAGTCTTATGTGCTAAGATTAGGGTTCTTTTTCTAGGCTTCCACGAAGTCTTTTTCTTTTTCTTCTATCCACTTCTGAATCTCTGTATTCGATGGAAATCACCTTTACATTCCCTCAAGAAGATCCTGGTCCTGGCAACAGAACCATTTGTTGGCACAGAGGGGCAGACCTAGGGTTCGGTCCTAACAACACACCAACAATCCCTAACTACTGGACCTTTCTAAAACATCTGTGAAGTAGATGCAGTCTCACCCGAAGTAGAAATAGGGGGTTGCAGGACACAAGTGTCTACAACCAGAGGAAATGCAAAGTGGATCCAATACATCAGCAACACAACATCTAGATATCATTTACCAACTTAATCCTACTTCACATAGTTATATCTCATATCTAACATAAAGATTCAATAACAAAATATCAGAAGACAAAAGAACACCACATCAATCACACAAACAACAAGATATATGTGGTTCACCCTCTCCCTAAGTATACATCCACAGAACTGTGTTTCTTGATATTATATAAAACATACAATTCTATCTGCGTTCTTAGCTTGTAGATCTCTCTCTCCTTCTCTTCCTTTCTTGCACACCCAGCTGTAGGGTCGATCTTCGCACCCAGCTGAAGATCTTACAATACCCAAGTATTCTCACACACGACACTTCTCTCTCTCCTAAATGATAATAATTATGATAAGGACCAATGTGCTTACTTATTACAACAAAAAATCCCATAATGAACCCCTCTTATGTCATCTAGGTGCTTATTTATACATTATAATCGCTCACTGACAACCTTAGGCCGAAACCTATGTGTCAAAACCCTAAATACCAAAACCCTAGGTGTCTAAAACCCTAGGTCAACTTGACCCACATTTTTCGGGCTTTTCCAGCTTGTCTTTCTGTCCTTCCCGCGACGTGCTCCAAAGCATATATTGGTAGCTTTTTCCACTTGCTAAGTTTTCCATGATATATCTTCCTTGCTGATATGTTCTCCTCGGTCTTCTCATCCCACGACTCGTTCTCCCATACTTTGCTCCATTTTTTCTGCTTCTTTGACCACTTTGACCTGATCTTAGTCAGTGTGTCTTCCGCCCAGTTCGCACTTCATCTTTTCTCTTCCTTTTTCCTTGATTTTCTTCCTCAATCCATACCCAAGGGCCAACAATATGCATGTACCTAGTTCCCTTTCTCCTTGTTGAACATCATCATTATCATCACTTGTTCATTCAATATTTGCATGTTCTTGTTTCTTGCTTCTATAGTACTCTTTTGACAGTTTATTATGACAAGTATCATCCTGAGTGTGATCATATTTTCTCTTGCACTCCCTTTTTGTTTCCCATGATTATTCAATCTATAAAGGTTTTTAAAAAATCAACATTTTATAACAAGAAATATAATTTCAAACATCAAACTTTATAGCTCAAAAAATATTAAAAAAATAAATAAAAAATAATAATTTTATAATCATATCTTAAAAAACTTGGAAAAAATTCTCAATAAACCAAGTTGTTTTAATTTTTTTTTAGATAAAAAGTTGATTTTAAACAAAAGTTTAAAAAAAAAAATGATCTTGAAAAATTTGCTCGAAAAAACCTTATAACAAAAATTATTCAAAAAAATATTGACTTCGAAATGATTTGTTTAAGAAAACTTACCTTAAGAAAATATCTTTGATATAAGGAAGAAATTTCTTATGAAAACCTCCACTTACAAAAAAATTGTGGAAGAAAATCTTCAATTTAGAAAATGTTTCCCCAATAAGTGAAAAGTAACGAAAATGTTTCCCTATTGTGAAAAGCAGCGAAACTGTTACCCCCCAAAACTGAAAATAGTGAAAATGCATAGTGCATTTATTGAACAAATGTGTTAATAACATTTCGGTCAAAAGTATTTATATGTTTTAGTGCAAAACTGTTGTGTCCCCCTATTTTTTCCGGTCGATGCATGTTTCTATTTTCCACTTTTCGACCGAAAGTTAGCTTTTCCATTAAAACTAACTTTCGGTCGAAAAATATAACTTTCAAACAAACTATTAGTGACGATTGCTATGAGAAACCCAAAAATTTTACCAAAGGGAAAAATCCCTATAGTATCACCTGAAAATTATTTGTCGATGCCAAAATGAATGCCAACACCCAACCATAACACATCACTGCCCCACCAGAAAATCACTAGAAAAACTGGGCTCAAAGGCCTTTCATTATGGAAACTCCAATACATAAATAAGTTCACACCAAAGCCTCTGTCAAGCCAACTTTGAAGCAACCACAAGTCACCCAACACCCCAACCAGGAAGACTATACCCTATCTCTTCAAAAAATACCCTACAAATACTAGATTCGAGATCCTTCTATCCCGTGTAATCCCACATTTCTTAAGTTGATTCATAACTTTGCACTCAAAATCCATGAGAAAATCTAGAGCGATTAATTAGGGAAGGGTACTCGAATGGTTATACGAACACTTCTCCAGCTATTCCAAGTGTGTGATGTTGACTGGTGATTGCGCGATTTGGCTTGCCTTAATGACCATTAAGTGTAAAAGAGGGATTATTCTATGGCTCAAAAAAATTGAAACCTTAGTGGATAGCGGTAGTTGTAAATTCCCCATTTGCCATCAAGACACCAATTTTTAACAAAGTGGCATACTTTTCCAAGACATCTACTTCATGTTTTGGCTCCCTTTTGACATGAAAGAGCCTCACCCTAACAAATTGAGATATCTTATGTTTGATTCTCTTTATGATTCCCTAAATTTTGATTCCTCCTAGAGTGGAATGGTTCATAACTGATCGAATAATGATCATGGAGTCCCAAAATACCATTAAATCCTTGATTTCTTGTGCTCTAGCTATGGTGATCCCTTGCCATAGCAAAGATGCCTCAGCTAGATTATTTGATAGTTC
>ML793717.1:363680-387336 GCA_009831015.1 Picea engelmannii
CACACACCTACCACCCCTTTGGTTAGATGTACTTCACTCTTAAAGCTTTGGCCAATATTTTTCTTGATGCACTTAGGAGGGTGATAGGTCTTGATTTGGTGTTGATCTCAAAGTTTCTAGGCTTGCATATGAATCAAATAACATCTTTGTTTATTTTGTCCCTTAATGATTTTTTTTTTACTACTTCCTTGTAAACTTCGAGTGGCTTTGTGATTTGATTCCCAAAGAAAATTAGGGGATAACTTTAGAAGATATAACATCCTACAAGTGTTTTGAACAAATGAAAAAATAAATACATATATAGATGCAATGAATGAAACATGAAGACCATATATTTATTAAATACAAATGAAAGATTATAAACATGTACATGCCAGGGCAAACCTCTTGGAAAGGAAAACATTAAGCACAATAAGTCTAAATTATCCAACAATTCTTTGAGCACATGAGCTATATTATTTATAATGAAGTGAATTAATGAAACCAAACATGAGCATAAAAAAATCATTTTCTTGGTGACACTTCAGGTACCTAGAAGTCAAACAAGGATTTGGAGTAAACCAACACACCACTGGACAAGTTCGTGCACAAGAGGACCCCAAATAGGCACATGTGTGCTAAAGAACTATAGAAGTGCATACATTGTCAAGGACGTTGTTGGATCAAGTTGTCATCGATGCCAAAGGTTTTATTTATTGATGTCAAAGGATTGATGTCATTTATTGATGTAAAATGATTGATGTCAAGTGATTGATTAATTCCAAAGGATTGATTATTGTATTGTCCTTGATGAGAATGGATAGATGTCAAGTGGAATCATATCCATATGATGTCATGCATAGATGAAGATAGATCAATGAGTTGTCATTGATATGATGAATAGTTGGATCATTATTGTCTTATCATGGTTGATAAGGTGTACAAATGGATGAACTCCAAAGTGGTCCCCTTATGGTGAAAGCCCTCATAGGAAGACACTTTGCGGTTGAGTTATCCTTGAATTATGGTTGGAGAAACCATGCTTTATTGTGGAATAATGAGTGAAACTATCCTAGATGGATAATTCTTGTCATGCCATTTCCGGTGGTATGTGGAATGTCACATAACTCCTCATGGTTTGAGAGTTATGGCCTTACGAAGTTGGAGGACCCCCATATGATGGATTCAAGCCCCAAAAGGTCAAAGAAGTCAAAGTGCTTGAAAATAAGAAAATCATTATTTAAATGATAAAGTAAAGTGACAAAGTGAAGAAATGATTATGTAAATAATAAAGTGAAGTAACAAAATCAAAGAAGATTATTTAAATGATAAGGTGAGGTGAAAAAATCAAGAAGGAATATTTAAATGATAAAGTAATGAAGAACTTTCTAATTATGGAAAGTGGTTAACCCTAGAATGAGGAAAATAGGTTAAGTGACCAAGAAATGGGTTGAATGATCTAGAAGTGGGTTAAGTGATATAGAAGATGAAGAGTATAAATAAGAGGCAAGGGTCTCTTGTGAAATGAATCTTTTGGGAGAATCTTTGAGTGTATCTCTTGAGCATGTATTGAAGATCTATTCTGAGAGAGAGAGTATGGAGGATCTCATGAATAGATCAAAGTTTCGGAAATGTCTGAGATCATGACGAAAAAAGTCTCTGAGGTTCAAAAACCCTAGTTTTTGAGGTATACACAGGTTGTAGTGGGACAGGGCGCGTAAATACGCGGGTTGTGTGAAGACAGGGCACGTACAGTGGATGAAGTCATGAATATTGGTGTGTGAGATGATAACATGATCTTGAAGAATGAAGAATGATCCAAATCTGCACTCTATGGGCTCATATCTGCCACAGAGATTCTGGTATGGTTTTATTGATGTCTTGATGGATACTCTTGTTTGTTGTATGGTGAATTCTTAAGGAATTCTTCATATGGTTGTTGTGATGTGGTTTATGTTGGTTGATGGAGTGAGAAACACTCTTATGATTCAGTGTAGATATGATTTCTATAGTATGTTGATTGCTTATACATGATTGAGTAGCATTCATATTGTATGGTTGAAGAGCATGATTAAGTTGTTGGAGAGCTTGGATGTGTTGTGACTGGTTGTGGGTTAGTTTGGATAGTGAAAGGCAAAAGAGAGTGTGATTGCAAGTTGCAGAGGATCTGAGTGTGTGAAGTAAAGAAAAACCCTATTTTCTCAGAAGTATACGCAGGTTGTAGTATATACTGGCCGCGTACATACGTGGGTTTTACTACTAGTAGGGCACGCACATACACGTGATGCACTACCGACATGTCGCGTACCTGCGATAGATTGATATCTGTTGAGGATTGTTGCCTCATCTCAGTTGATGCTAAGGGTGTAAGTTGAGTCTTTCATTATAGATATGGTGCTCTTGTAGATTTGTACTCTATTCAGTTGTTGTTGAAAATCCCAAGGATTGTAGTCCGTAATAAAATAAAATTGTACATACATCTTGTGTTCATTGTGCTCCTTGTGATGATGACTGGTTGATGATATATGTTGTTTCTATGTGTTTCTGATGTATATTTACATTTGACTGGTTATGAATGACAGTTATAATTAATGAGTAAATGGTGATTTCTAACTAAGAATTTTGTGAAGGGGAAGTTTTGGGAAAAAGATCCCTACACTATTCACCCCACCCCCCTCTCAGTGTAGTCGGTGTGTCCAACATTTGGTATCAGAGAGGGGCCTTCACTACAAGCCTTAACAAGCTTGAAGGATATCCATAGACACACAAATGGATGATGAAGTTCCAATCCTTGATTAGGAAAACTATTCTACTTGGAGAATAGAAATGAGAGTGCATTTGAAAGAGATGGGAACGGGTATTTGGAAGGTAGCCATTGGTGGATCAGTTTGCTTGAAGAACAAGTCAAAGTTTGCAGCTCAAAGGGAAGGAAAGAAGAATGATGCATTGGATCTCAAGACCATTCTTAGTGGACTCTCAAGTCCTATCAAAGAGAGCATGGCACAATGCACTACCATTAAGGATCTATGGCTAAAGCTAGAGGAGACATACCAAATAAAGAAGAAAGATATTGAAGATAACTCCATCAAGACAAATGAAGGTAAAGAATCTCCAAAATCTCTTGGTTGCATTATTTCTAAATATGATGATGTTGGCAAAAAGGAAGATCTTGAAGACACTTCAAATGAAGGCAAAGAATCATGTGATGATGTTGACAAAAGGGAAGACCTTGAAGACATTTCAAATGAAGGAAAGTAATCATGTGATGATGTTGACAAAAGGGAAGACCTTGAAAACATTTCAAATGAAGGTAAAGAATCTCCACAAACCCTTGATTGCAATAATTCAAAATGTGATGATGTTGAATTTTTCTCTACAAGTGAAGAAGAAAATCTAGAAATAGTTTGTATAGAATCAATTGATTATTATCCCATAGAAGAAGTAGAAGAAAAACTATTCGAGCTTAAAGAGAAAGTTGAAAGAGGTCTATATGAATATAGAAATGATAATTATTATATAGACTATAGCGATCTTTTGGATAACACTAAGAATTTTATTAAGAAGAGTCAAAGGAACATATTGAAGTTAAAGGAAATGCTCAAATAACAAGAAGAGAGTAATAAGACTCAATTACAAGAAAATGAAGAAGAGATCACAAGACTAAAGAATGAAAAAGAAGACAAGAAGGTAGATGATGAGATTAGCAAAAGTCTTGAAACTATTGTCCATCTTAAGGCCCAAATTGAAGAAGACAAAAGGGTAGAGGAACTATTGAAGAATCAAATAAATGAAAAGGAAGATTCATGTCATAAGTTAGAAGATGAAATTGTTGATCTTAGAAAGAAAGTAGAGAAGTCAAACAAATTCTTGAATAGCTCACAAATATTGAATGAGATCTTGGAAATTCAAAGATCACCAAATGATAAATCAGGTCTTGGATACAAGAAAGAAGGTGCACATGTTGAAGAAAGCACCTCAAAGAAGCATGAGGTAAGTCCTTCAAAGGATGAAGACAATGTTGCCACACAAGGAAAGGAAAGATTCAAAAGAACAAAGCAAGGAAGACTTCAAGAAGCCATCTTTACACCTCAAAGAAAATGGACACCAAAGCAAAGGTATGCAAGTGTTTTTCATGGTCAATGCTATTCATGTAATGAATATGGTCACAAATTTTTGGAGTGCAGATCTTATACAAGGAGAAATGGAAGAAGATTTCATAACACCATAAGGTGTTGGAGATGTGATCAAGTAGGACACATTGATGTTCACTGTAACACCATGAGATGTTACATCTGTAGTGGATTTGGCGACAAATCCCAGGAGTGCTAGAACATAAGAAGAAATTCTATGATGAGGACCTCACATAGAATGACTAAAGAAGGAATTAAGTAAGGAAGGGAGACATATTTGAAAATATGGAAGCTGAGAGCTCAAGTTCTAAGAAGAAGGGACACCTTCAGAAGTGGGTGAAAAAGACTAAGCAACCAGAGCATAATGGAATCCCTAAAGAAAACTCAAGTGTGTCATCTACTAAAGCATACGCTGGTGACAGTGGTAACATTCACATACATACATAGGCTGACCTTGAATAGATCGTGTACATACGCGAGATATTGTGCAGCAGGCCGCGTATATGTGGTAAAGCCTAAAGAAAAGGGCTATGCACATGGGTTGCAGTTTGATGTGATGGTATAACTCTGTGTTGCAGGGTATGACATGGTTTGTTGTAGGTTATGACAGTGCTTGCTGCAGGTTTTCATGATTCTATATTGGATTATGTAATGTGATGATAAAAAAAATAATGAAAGGCTAGCTTGGATGCATGGCACTAACCCATGAGTATGGATTGAGGCATTTTATGTTGAAGAACAATGTTGGTTATGACAATGAAGTTATGGAACCTTGGTTATGTGATATATTATGATGATGTGAGCTAGAGATGTTATTGATCTATTGAAGCACACTACTAATACATGTATTGTTGGATGCTTAGTATTTGTTGTAGTGAATGGAGGATTGATGTTGATCTATTGGTGTACATGGCTGGTACATATTTGAGTTTCACTAATATATCTTATGATGTATTATTGGAAGCATATTTCGTGCATGCATTTGGAATATGGATGGGATACATATTGGGACATGTAGTTGGTGAGTTGATGAGGTGATCATGTTGTACATCATTGATGATTCATAGCTTGATCTATAGTTGATGTTTGATTGGCACATGTTTCATGGAGGATTTGGCATTCATGAATAAGGTTTCATCATGTTGTGGTATTAGTGCATGGGTGAAGTGCTTGCTTGGTACAAGTGGTGATACATGTTTATATATAGGTTTGGTACACTCATAGATGGTATACGGTTGGATGACAAGTACTTGGCTAAAATTACACCATTGGTATTTAATGATTAGCACAACAATTGGTATTTATTTGAGATACATGGTTATGTCACTTGGTTCATGGTAGAGGTATATCATTGATGATATAACACTTGTGTTGATGCACATGGTTGGCATGTTGGTATATGCACATGGTTGGCATGTTGGAAGAGGCATATGGGTGATACATTCCATAAATGATATCATATGGCACATTGTATGGTGTTTATGTACATGGTTGATGTACATGGGTGTTGTGCATGATGAACACACATTTTGTTACAGGATATACTTGGTTGATATTTTGTTCATGATTCTCTATTCCATTGTTGGCATATCTTTTTCTTCATGATGTTTGGTATGGCATGAGTTTGATGCATGGACAGGTCCAAGGATCGCCATAGAAAGAGAAGTTGATATATGATGCAGTTTGAGCAATAGAATTTGTAGCAGAAGCATGTTGTTCATATTGCAGAAAAGATAGAGGGTACATACCCATAGGGGGAGTCATTCTTCTTCCCATGATTCTAGGAGGAGATATTTATCAGATGTAAAGATAAATACTTGGAAAAAGAGCCCTATACTTAGAGAAAACAAAGGCATAGTTCTACGAGGGAGCAATGGTTATAGGGGGAGTATGAGCGATGTATGTTCAACATTACATCATAGTGATATCCCTTGTTCAAAAGGGGAGAGATTATTCAGAGGAATATCCAAGGAGATTTCGGACAAGGGGAGCATCCCCAAGGGGAGAATGACCCTTTTCCATTGATGTCAAAGGGGGAGAGATAATCACATTGATGTGTGTTCAAAATTTGTCGGAAGAACCATAGTGCTATTGATAGCTTGTCAATTAAGGAAATTTATCTCTTAGCTACTCAAGTGTGTACCACTTAGATTAATGTACATATTGTTGAGCTTGAACAACTCCACATATAGGAATTTATTTCTACTAGTGCACTTGAGGTATTGGTCAATGACCTCTTCTCATCAATTAAAGCTAATTCTAATTGTTTTAGATAAAAAAAATTAGGTATTGAAGATGTAGGTGTTGAAACCCTTTTGTGCTTCCCACCCCTCCCTTAATTCTATTTTCTTGCCTCTTTTATTACATATTCTTTTTCCCCTTCTATACTTTCCCTTTTCCCGTTTTCTCTTTATCCCTTCCTTTTACCTTTCTTGGTACTACCATACTTAGTTAATTTTCATGTTCGTGGAATTTCATACATGTAGACCTACATGATGCACTTACACTCTCTCTATTGTCCGCTTGACACTTTCCAATACTTAGCCATTTCATGCACTCAGACTTTCGGACTTGTATATTTGCCTCTTCATACTGATCACCAACCCCAATTCTCTGCCATTACTTGTTCATTCACATTGTTCATTGCCACATTTCTTGTTACCCCTCCAGACCCAACTACCAAATTTATTGTTGAAGTCACCGTTAATTAATGATGTTAATACCGAGGCTAGTAATAGTTATTTCAAGTTAATTTTTCCGTGAAAAGAAATCTAACTCAAGCTCATTTTACTGTGAAAAACAATAGCTCAATAAAATATGGCGAGACTCACTGGGATAGCCATGAGAAACAATCGTTATGTGGGGATACTTTAAACCTCTTTGCTAGGAAAGATCAGAATTATCATTTCTCTCGCTCCTACTGATATTACTCAAAATTGTTGGATAGAGAAGACAACAAAGTATGGACCTTAGGAATAGTTCTCACGGGATGTGTTCCAAAAGTATTTGAGTGCAAAGATATCATTACCTGGTGAGTTGATAAGCTCATTCAAAACATAAGATTCATCGCATTGTAGAATAGTTATCCTATATCATTGGCACCTTCAATATTTAGAGAAATGTTGAAATTGCCAGAGCTGAACCTGGCCTATAAATGGGAGGAAGCCACAAATTTCTTAAAAAGTAAGAAAAACCGAATAGACCTTCTCCAAGAATATTTGCATGACCCAATGCCTGAAGAAATATCCAGGATTTAGGTAAGTTATTTAGAGAATCCTTATAAATAAATTGCATGGTTATTTATTTGAATTGTTGGACAAGACTCTATAGAGACAAATCCCCGACTAGCATTATATATATTGCATTTCATGGTTCATGAAAATAATATCTTCCATTGGGAGAATATTTTTTCAAATGAAATCAATGCACAGTTGACTAATTTCAAGACTGATAAAAGATTTTACATGTCATCTTATCTGATATTTGCTATCACAAATTGTCATACTTTTGAGGGTTTAAACATTGCTTGAAGAATTAAAATAAAGGTGGACCCTGTGACCATGTGGTACCAAGCTCTATGGAGGCAGAGAGTCGGCCATCATTTTTATGAGGTGTATTCATATTTTGTATCTAAATTCAAGAAGTTGTTATTTGGGGAAGACACTTCATGAGTATCATTGGAAGCAGTGAATTTTCTAAAGTAAAAACGAATTCTCGAGAAAATGGAAGATTATAACGTCATCATGGTTTTTTGCTCTATTGAAAAACCCATTTTCCTTCCCTATTATATATATGATAAACTATTTATTATTGAAATATACAGGCAATATAAATTCTGGTTCCATATTTTATTTGAAAAAAAGGAAAAAGCAGTTCATACCTCTACCATGGAAAGTTGGTGAAATTATCCTCAGGGGAATTTCCAAAATAGATGAATCTGCTGCTTATTTCAAAAATTCTAACCTAAGATTTGCAGAAGAAATCAACGGTTTTGACCCAAGTCACCTAGTTTTATAATCATTTGCTTTAAGTTTGACTCAACCTTGCACTTTTAAATTCAGTCATCAGTAAAGAGGAAGAAAATGATAGTCACAATCCTAGTAATCAAGAAGCTGACAGAAATGATGAAGATATAGAAACTGTCATAATCACTAAAGAGCATCATAAAGAAAGAGGTAAACCCTCGAATGATAAAAATGTCCAATCACAAGTTGTCTCTAGAAGAAGTTCCTTCCCAAAGGTAAATCCTCATCCAATAACATCCCACACAAGAAAAATGTAGATCAATAATTCAAGAGATGATGAAGAGAGGAACCCTCCTAAAGGGAACCTGGAGAATCCCCATAAACTAAAGGTTAAAATAAAAAGAACTAATTCACAACAGGAAGGGGATGAAACACATGCTCAGGAATATCATTTATTATTGGATAACATGGAATTAAATGTAGATATTGAAAACATTACTTTCCCAAATGTAGAAGTATCAACTCGAGAAAATGCACAGCCTGTCTCCGCACTCATGATCCAGGACAAAACATTTTCTGATGATGAAACATTTGTTGTACAAAATGCATATTTTGATAATGAATCCAAGAAATTAGTTTTCAAAATAACTACAAAGAGTAAGAGTGGGAAGCTACGGTCTACCATTGATACTCGAGATATGTTACCTTCAAAATTATCATCCATTCATAGAGTTACATGGGACACACTTGATGTTTCAATTTCACACAAGGAGGAAGCGAATGCCAGGTTGAAAGAAATAATTAAATAATTGGAGGCAACCCTCACGCCTCCACCTATTCTAGCTTCTCTCGTTGCTATGATTCATCCTGGATAGGGTCTTCAAGAAAACCCATAATCAATTTCAAGGGTCAATGGAATTTCCAGTTTAATCACTTCCAACTGACATTTTGTTGAACAAAATATTAAGAAACAAATGTCATTAATTGTAGAATTGTGGGATATGGAAAAGATTTTTGCTTCTCTTGGTTTAAGAATTCAAAATACAAAGGAATATTTAAACTCATATTTGAAAAATGATGAAGGGTTCTTTTGGTGTTGGAAGTCACTCCTGGATTGCAGCAGGAGTAGAGCCCAATGCCCATCAGTTTATGCCATGGTTTGTTTATAGAGGGTGATCAAATGGAAGAAAACTCAAAACAATATTGTTCTAACTCCAAAACTAGGTTGGACATTCACAAGCAAGTGAAGTCTTAGTTAAACTTCAGATAGTGAGTTGCAGTAAGGGTGAATAGGAGGAAGACTTCTGTGAGGAAAATTTGAGGGTTGTTGTAGGCATCGAGCTTCTAACAGCCTGTAGAGGAAAAACTTGAACGTGATAACTTCTTACACTCAAATGTAGGCAACACTGGAGAATATAACGATGTTACAATAAATCCTTTATCATAACACAGTCACAGTAATTCACACGAATCAGTCGATCATGAACTCTCTCAGTATGAGACGAAGCTAGATGGGATAAGAAAGTTGTCTGTCATAAAACAAGAAATTTCACATACAAGTGCATAACCAGAGAACTAGAGCATCTATTAAAACTTTACAATCAGGAGCTTTGCTCTACCATTGATGATTACAAAATAGAAAAACTGAGTATATATACTCAAAAAAATTTGCCCAACAGAGGCATGCTCGAACCTCCAAGGCGTGGCATCTTTTTAGTCAAACTTGGATGGAAATCCTTCGTCAGACGCCACCTTAACTCAGCATGGTTCTTGCAGGGGGGGGGACCTGCACACAAGGGTACCCCAGGCTGATTGCTCCAGGCCTCCCATACCTTCCATTTATGGCTCGAGCTGAGGTTTTACCTACCTACTCGATTTTCATTAACTGCTTCCCCAGGGAGTAGTCGAGACGATATTCTTAGGAGAAGACCATGTGCCTGCTCTCTAAGGCTTGAAGGCTAGCCTCCCTTTCTTCTGGCACCGCCCTCAATGTAACCCAGGGCCATGACCTGGCGCCTCTCTCCAAGGGCGTTTTGGCATTTCTTCTTTTGGGGGTTTCTACTTCCCCTGCCTTCAAATTTCCTGGTGCCCAATCTCGTGAAACGACCATCCAGGATCAACAGTTGGATCAGCTTTAAAACTGATGGCCATGATCATTTTTCCTTGAACACATTGGCTCCACGTCCCTCATCTACTTTGTCCCTTTTTCGTATGACCCAATGCTATGACCATGGGCCCACACCCAGAGGCACCTTCGCATCTCGCGTATCGTGGATGGGAGGGAGCTGATCCTTGCTCTTCAAAGTCATGATAGGTGATGTGGCGATAGAGCCCAATCATGCGCCACGTTTCCCTCCTTGATCGGACAGCCCTAAACTTCTTCGACAATACTGTGGGCCCGAATCCTGGGTGCCTTCGCCAGTTCGTGTATTGTGAATGGGAGAAGCTGATCCTTGCTCTTCAAAGTCATGATAAGCGATGTGGCGATAGAGCCCAATCGTACGCCACGTGTCCCTCCTTGATCGGATGGCCCTGAACTTCTTTGGCGATATTGTGGGCCTGAATCCTGGGCACCTTTGGCATTTCGCGTATCGTGAATGGGAGAGAGATGATCCTTTCTCTTCAAAGTCATGATAGGAAAAGTGGTGATAGAGCCCAAATCGTGCGCCACGTATCCCTCCTTGATCGGACGACCCTGAACTTCTTCGGCGATACTGCGGGCCTGAATCCTGGGCACCTTCGGCATTTTGTGTATCGTGAATGGGAGAGAGATGATCCTTGCTCTTCAAATTCATGGTAGGTGAAGTGGCGATAGAGCCCAAATCGTGCGCCACATGTCCCTCCTTGATCAGACGGCCCTAAACTTCTTCGGCAATATCACGAGCTCGATTCCTGTGTTAAACATGGCACAATTCCATCGGTCGCAAATATCTGTTGACCAACGATCTGCTCCATCGATCGATCCTTGCCACCAGACACTAGATCGTGCATCTGCTAAGATTTTAAGCCCAAAATGGATATTTTATGCGCTGCATGGTGTGCTCACGGCTGCATCCTTGGAAAAAATGCCTTTGTTGGACTTTTAGGCCTACTTCTTCGCAGCTTGGGCTATGGGCTCAAAGGAGAGAAAACAACCCACCCCTCTTAACAAGAATTAATGTTAACATTAGGCTCCATGGGGGATAGAGTTATCCATGTGATGATCTAAGAACTTATTTGCAGCTTCAGTGCCTTGCTATTGGGATATGGAGTCATTTACTAAGCCAAAAAATAAACAAAGAACCAAAGGACAATATTTACAAACAAAGGATCCATCTAAGGCTCAAGCAAAACACTTCTTCAGAAAATGCCCATTTACTGGGTTGTTAAAAACCTCCTCCCCCTCCAAATCCTGCAACCTGTACGTGTTATTTGAGAAAACCTCAGAGATTTTGAAGGGCCTGATCCATAGGGCATCAAACTTGTTGTGTTTTCCCTTATCCTTTCTGGGTGAATCCCTCTTAAGCACCAAATCCTCGATCTCAAACTCCTTCTTCCTGACCTTCCTATCAAAGGTCTATTTGACCTTCTGCTGATGACTATGAGTTGTGTCCATCACCAGTTCCCTGATCTGTTATACTTCCACCATATGATGAATCCATCTTACCATATGATTCAGCTCTCCTTCATAATTTTGAAAGAACTTTGCTACAGATAAGGTGAGCTGAGTGGGAAAAACCGCCTCTGTTCCGTAAACCAACTGAAAAGGTGAGGTGCCCAGGGACTTCTTCGTTGTCACTCGATTGGCCCATAGAGCGAATTTGAGCTTTGAAACCCAAGCCCTCTTATTATCTTCCAATAATCTTTTAATGATCTTGATTAGGATTTTATTGGAAGATTCTACCAGTCCATTTCCTTGAGGATAATAGGGGGTGGAGTGAATTAGCGAGATCTTGAACTACTCACAGAACTTAATTAGAGGATCAGATTTAAACGAAGCAGCATTATCAGTGACAATCCTGCTGGGACAACCAAATCTGGCTATGATATCCTCCAGGAAGCTGATAATTACTTTGTGTCATGCACTTCTGGTGGGGGCAGCTTCTATCCACTTGGTGAAATAGTCTATTGCAGTCAGTATCCATCTGTGTTGGCCACTTGAGGGAGGATGGATTTCCCCGATGAAATCCATCCCCCACTATTGAAAAGGTGTTGAAGCTACTACATGCTTCAGTGGAAGTGGTCTAAGCTGTTTCTTTCCTGAGAACCTTTGACATTTGATGCAAGCTCTGATTTCTTTGCAGACAACAGTGAAAAAGTGGGCCAGTAATACCCATCCCTAAGGATTTTGTGAGCTGTGGTCTTCCAGAAATGATGCCCCCCACAAAGGCCACTATAGAAATCAAACATAACTTTCTGGGCTTCTTGTGGATTCAGACACCTTAAAAATACACCTAGAGGGTCTTTCCAGTACAAGGCTCGATCAATGAGGCAATATCTGACTGCCTTGAGCTTTAAATCTCTCGCCTTACTCTTTCCCATTCCATCAGGAGGCTTCAACTCTTGCAGAAAATACAAAATATCTCTATACCAGGTGCATTCTGCTAGCGATAAGTCACCCTGAGAACCTTTGTTGGACGACTCAGCTTGCTGATTTTCTGAACAAGCATTGATGAAGCTAATCCCCATGGCTTTGCAATTGGATTCATCCAGCAGCTTGGATAAACCCTGTGCCTTTATCAAATTGGTGGGATTAATCTCCAGATCAAACTCCAGGATCTTGTCAATCCATTTACCCCTTCTCCCATCTATGTCAGGCTGTATAAGGATGTCCTTCACAGAGGCTAAAGGAACGTATGCAGTCACTTTTGAGTGCAAGACATAGACTCTGAAAGCTTTGAGAGATTTCACCAAGTCATAGGCCTGCTTCTCCATGATCTCGTACCGGACTTCTGCATCTCTCAATGCCTTGCTAAAGAACGAAATGGGTTGTTCTCGCCCTTCCTCATTTTTCTGCAATAAGACCGTTTCTACTGTATCAAAAGAAGCAAAAGAAAAAATCAAGTCCTTGGAATAATCAGGACTGATCAACACATGTGCCTCAATCAATGCCTTCTTTATTTGGATAAAATATTCCCTGGGTTCAACAGTCCATTTTAATTCTTTTCCTTTCCTGAGCATGGCTGTGATGTGTTTCACTATCTCAATGAAATTTGAGATGAACCTCCTCAGAAAGTTAATCTTCCCTAAAAAAACCTAAACTTCCTTTCTAGACCGAGGAAGTGACAGGGTTTGAATTGCCTCTACCCTGCTGGGATCAATACTTACTCCTTTTGTTGATAGTATATGACCTAAAAATTTCCCCTCCTTCATAGCAAACAAAGATTTTTAGGGGTTTAAGGATAGGCCAAACCTCCGACACTTCAAGAAAACTTTTCTCAAGTGACAGCAGTGCTCTTTGTCAAATCTGGAGAAGACTGTGATTACATCCAGATAGATCACCACAAGCTGATATTTTTCCCCAATGAAGGCTATATCCATGACTCACTGAAATGTTTCTCCTACATTCATCAATCCAAAGGGCATTTTGGCATACATGAATGTGCCCCAAGGAGTGGTGAAGGCTATTTTTTCTCTATCCTTGGGCATGACTGGTATCTGATTATAACCAGAAAAACCATCGATCATGGATATCCTAGATGCACCAATCACCCTCTGTAATATGTGTTCCATGTTGGGCAGGGGATAATTGTCTTTCTTTGAGCTCTTGTTCAGGTTCCTGAAATCAACACAGAGCCTGATTTCTCTGCTTTTCTTTCTTACCGGGACCAAATTGGCCACCCATTCGGAATATCTCAAGGGGACAATGATTTGGGCATCCAACAACTTCTTCACTTCTCTTTCCATGACAGGAAGTAACATAGGGTTTATCTGTCTTGGCTTTTGCCTAAATGGTTTAGCCTCTTCCTTCATTGGGATCTTATGTTCAATGAAAGATGTGTCATATGTCTTGAGGTCTTCATAGGTCCATGCAAACACATCGAAAAATTCTCTTAATAGTTCAGTGTATTCGGCCCTCTATTCTTGGGTCAGGCTACTTGACAACTTGATGAACTTAGGCTCCTCTTGTGTGCCAATGTTGCACTCAGATGTATCAATATCTCCTCCTGAAATCTTATCTTTTACTGCCACATCATTCCCATCGAACAGTCTTTCTAAAGGGACTAGTCCCCTTGGAATGTGATTGCTAGGCAACTGAACAATATGGTGATTAACAATTTTATTTAAGAATACCTCAGAGTGAGGGTCGCCTTCAATATCAAGGTCCTGATCAATGTGCAATGCATAAAACTCATCGACGGACTGAAGAAATTTTTCGATTTCAAGATCATCTTTGAATACCTTCCAATGCTTTACATTGTCCGGGGTGGATGGCCTATATATTATCTCGACCCCACATGGGATCTTCGATGGCAGAGGGATCCTAAATAGACTAGCTGATACAACTAAGGAATCGGCCGAAGTATTGTCCTCTCTTGGGACAAAAGAAATGTTGAAAGCTGAGAAGAAATTATCAATCAGATCCCATACCTCATTCCTGTAACTTTTGAGTCGAGGATGCTTGTCTTGATAGACATTCCTGACTTGTTGGATAATCAATTCAGCATCTCCGAACACTGCCATCTCCCTTATTCCCATTTCTTTTGCAGCCCTCATACCTAGAACAAGAGCTTCATACATTGCCACATTGTTGGTGGTTTCAAATTCCAGCTTGTATGACAGGGATATGGTCTCTTGATAAGGTGACATAAAAACCACTCCAGCGCCAGCGCCTATACTGGAGGAAGCTCCATCAAAGAACATCTTCCAAACATAGGTGGTTGGAGAAGGTATCTCCTGATTAAAAATGGGTTTCTTTCTGATCTGTAAAGGGGCATCATGAGTTTCAATGATCTGCAATAAACTAGACCCCAATTCAGTGTCAAGTGCAAAGATGGGATGATTGGTGGGGTTTGCTTCATCACTGACAATATAGGCTAGTTGGGATTCTCTATACATCCTCCTGTGTTCCCCTCCAAAGACTAGAATGGTGGCATATGTGAGATCCATCTGCAATGTTCCTCCAAGTCTTTTAATCCAAGACCTAGACAACAACATGCCAAACTTGGGGGGAACATCAGCTACCACAATGTCCATGACCACACTCTTCATTGGTAGCTGAAATAAAGAGACCACCAAGTCTTTGATGACTCCAAGACATTTCACCCTCCTTGAATCAAAAGAGTACAAATCATGATAATCCTTTGTCATTTCCAGTCCCAATTCTTCCAGTATTTCCTCAGATTTCAACACTTTAGCTACCTCGTCCATTTGAGGAGGAAGGGGAGAGGAATAGGATGAGGAGGCTTCAACTCTCCTCCTGGGTATTTCTCTGTCAGCCTTACTCCTGAGTCAGTCAATAGCCAATATATTAGACTTGACTTCTATAGCAGTGTCCTGCATGTGAACCAGAGTGGTAGCTCTCCTTTCCCTCAGCAGGAGGCAGAAATCAAGGTCAAAAGCACTAGCATAAGTAATCTTTGCAGAGGCTTATGAGGGCTTAATCTCAGTGAAGATTTTATTGTACATTTTGTTAAATCTTTTGGAGAAGTCAGAAACAGTCTCTCCTTCCTTTCTCTTCAAATATCCAAACTCTGTCATGTAATACATGAAGTCCTTTTTGTCTCCCCACTGTCTCAAAAAGGCATTATCCAAAGCCTCAATCCCATTAATAGATCCAAGAGGCAGGGCCCTAAACCACTTTCTAGCCCCACCCTCAAGACTATGGATGAAAATCCTCATCCATACATTTGCATGCATGATAACATGATCATCTGTAAAACTGTAGAAGGCTTCAAGGTGTTCTTCTACATCTATGTCCCCTTCGCCCGTAAACTTGGGCAGCTTCTTGAGGTAGCCATCTGCTGGAAGGGCATTGAGAGGCTGAGGTAACACAAGGGGAGAATACCTAGCAACTATTATAGCCTCCATTCTGGTCATGGGGGGATTTTCTCCTGCCATAGGAATATTAGGTGGGGGAGAACTCGAAGGAGAAGGAGCTCGAAAAGGGGATACTAGGAATGAGCTTCTAGGTGGAAGGGGAAACCATGGGGGATTTAGGGAGAAGGCTAACGGTCTTGAGTCAGCAGATGCTTCTCTCAGTGCAGAAGTGGTAACAGTAACAAGAGGAGTGGTAAAGCTAGGAGTGGGGAAATTTTTTGTGGTCCTAGGTCCATGCCAAGGTACAGCTTCAGGGGAGAGGGGAGTGACAAGGATTTCTCCTTCCAATCCTAGACCAGGAGGGGAAAGCTCAGCAGGAACACTCCCGAAATTCAGGAAATGGGAAACTTCAGAAAATGGTCTGCTGTGAAGCTGAGGAGAAGAAAAAGGAGTTTCTACAGAAGGAGACAACAAATTACCTAGTTCAGTGGTGGAAGTTTCTCCTTGGGGGACCTTTCCTTTTATAAAATTCGCATGTGGCTCAGCTTCGAGCGTAGCTAGAGGAAGCTGTGGATGGGACCGCGTGTGTCTACCTCTGAAAACCACAATTAAAATGGTAGGTTTGCCACAGTGGAGTTGTCACAATGGAGTCGCCAGGTGCACAGTAGCAATATTCCAAGGCTATGATGCCTGATGCACCTTCAGAATCAGAGGCTCAATGTTGTTCAATCTCAAGGGAAATTTTCAACTTCATCCCCGACAACGGCGCCATAAACGTTGGCGTTGGAAGTCACTCCTGGATTGCAGCAGGAGCATAGCCCGATGCCCATCAATTTATGTCATGGTTTGTTTATAGAGGGTGATCAAATTGAATAAAACTCAAAAAAATATCGTTCTAACTCTGAAACTAGGCTTAACATGCACAGGCAGGTGAGGTCTTACTTAAACTTCAGACAATGAGTTGTAGTAAGGGTGAATAGGAGGAAGAATTCTGTGAGGAAAAGTTGAGGGTTGTTGTAGGCATCGAGCTTCTAATAGCCTGTAGAGGAAAAACTTGAACGTAAGAACTTCTTACACTCAAATGTAGGCAACACTAGAGATTATAACGATGTTACAATAAATCCTTTATCATAACACAGTCATAGTAATTCACACAAATCAGTCGATCATAAGCTCTCTCAGTATGAGAAGAAGCTAGATGGGATAAGAAATTTTTCTATCATAAAACAAGAAATTTCACATACAGGTGCATAACCAAAGAACTAGAGCGTCTATTTAAACTTTACAATCAGGAGATCTGCTCTACCATTGATGATTACAAAATAGAAAAATTGAGTATATATACTCAGAAAATTTTTCCCAACAGAGGCATGCTCGAACCTCCAAGGCGTGGCGTCTTTTTAGTCAAACCTGGATGGAAATCCTTCATCAAATGCCACCTTAACTCAGCATGGCTCTTGCAAGGGGGGGGGACCTGCACATAAGGGTACCACGAGCTGATTTCTCCAGGCCTCCCATACCTTCCATTTATGGCTCGAGCTGAGGTTTCACCTACCTGCTCGATTTTCATTAACTGCTTCCCCAGGGAATGGCCGAGACGATATTCTTAGGATAAGACCACGTGCCTGCTCTCTAAGGCTCGAAGGCTAGCCTCCCTTTCTTCTATAACCTCCCTCAATGTAACCCAGGGCCATGACCTGGCACCTCTCTCTGAGGGCGTTTCGGCATTTCTTCTTTCGGGGGTTTATACTTCCCCTGCCTTCAAATTTCCTGGTGCCCAATCTCGCGAAATGGCCCTCCAGGATCAACAGTTGGATCGTCTTTAAAACTGATGGCCATGATCATTTTTCCTTGAACACATTGGCTCCACATCCCTCATCTGCTTTGTCCCTTTTCTATATGACCCAGTGCTATGACCGTGGGTCTGCACCCAGAGGCACCTTCGCATCTCGCGTATCATGGATGGGAGGGAGCTGATCCTTGCTCTTCAAAGTCATGATAGGCGATGTGGCGATAGAGCCCAATCATGCGCCACATGTCCTTCCTTGATCGGACGGCCCTGAACTTCTTCGACGATACTGTGGGCCCGAATCCTGGGCATCGTAGTTCACGTATTGTGAATGGGAGAGAGCTAATCCTTACTCTTCAAAGTCATGATAGGTGATGTCGTGATAGAGCCCAATCGTGCACCATGTGTCCCTCCTTGATCGGATGGCCCTGAACTTCTTCGACGATACTGTGGGCTCAAATTCTAGGCATCTTAGGCATTTCACATATCATGAATGGGAGAGAGCTGATCCTTTCTCTTCAAGGTCACGATAGGTGAAGTGGCGATAGAGACCAAATCGTGCGCCGCGTGTCCCTCCTTGATCAGACGACCCTGAAATTCTTCGGCGATACTACGGGCCCGAATCCTGAGCGCCTTCGACATTTCGCGTATCATGAATGGGAGAGAGATGATCCTTTCTCCTCAAAGTCACGATACGTGAATTGGCGATAGAACCCAAATCGTGCGCCACATGTCCCTCCTTGATTGGATGGCCCTAAACTTCTTCGACGATACTGCGGGCCCGAATCCTGTGTTAAACATGGGACAATTCCATCGGCCACAAATATACGTCGACCGACGATCTACTCCATCGATCGATCCTCACCGCCATACACTGGATCGTGCGTCTGCTAACATTTTAAGCCCAAAATGGAGATTTATGCACTGCATGGTGTGCTCATGGCCGCATCCTTGGAAAAAATTCCTTTGTTGTAATTTTAGGCCTACTTCTTCATAGCTCGGGCTACGGGCTCAAAGGAGAGAAAAAAACCCACCCCTCTTAACAAGAATTAATGTTAACAGGTTCTACACTGACAGAGTTGTGATGTTTACAATGAGAGTTTCAACAATGACAGAGAAGACAAGAAAACAAGAAAATCTATCTTCTTCGAGCCGCATCAAATCATTGAAATCATGTTGGATGGAAAGAATTAATGTATTAAAAGGTTTGATAACTCAATTGACTAACTTATCAAGAAGGAAAGATGAAGCATATTTAAAAATCATGATTTGGATATCGTTGGAACTACCATTGAAGTCCCTGAACCTAAGTACCTTTCAAATTCTATGTTCATGACTCGACAACATTTCGAAGAGAAATTTGAAGAATTAAAAAGGATATCAGCTGAAAAGTTTGATAATATGATGGAATTTACATATGATGAGATTGACAGTAGGCTTGTCGAGTACACAAATAAAAATGAAGACATTGAAAATATATTACAAAATTTATCTATCAATCTTGGTGAAATTGAAAAGGAATTGTTTAATGTTAATATAAAACAAGAAGTAACCATTTTTCCATTAAGGGACTTTATCCAAGAATGGTTGAATAACTCAGTTGCCAAGATTTCCGAAATTCTAGTGTAGGTAGTTATGACTAGTAACCAAAACACAACCAACAAGAGTATAAAGTAAGTGGTAACAAATGAGGAGGGAGAGATACCATCATAGTAAGTCCATGTTGATCACATGCTTCTTTCTTTATCATTTTTCATCTAGTTATTCTTCTTCTTTGAATAGAAAGCTATAACCAAATCCTGATAACTTTCTCTTTATTTTCTTACCGGATTTTGATGTTCGACATCTGCCCACTTTCTTCCTTCTACTTTCTATCTTCTTGTATATTTTTACTTTATGGTCTGCAAGAGCCCCAATCCTAGTCCTTTGGAAAACTCCTTTAAATTTCAAAGCATTGTAACAGACTATATTATTTTTGAGAAATCCCATAGAACTAATTCGGGATCAATTTTGACTATATTTTATAACTCTGAGTTCCGAGTATAAAGTATTTGAAATTGATCCACCATAATCTTCTTTTGAGCTATACAACTATTTACTCTATAAAAGTTCTCTTATGCGTCCATTCCATCTTATTTTATTTTGATGTGATAAAAAATCTTTATTTTCACTATGATGGATGTGAGGAAATTTTGTTTATGTTCTGCAATGTGTGATGTGTGATATTCCTGGTCCTTTCTCAGGAATTCTCTTTTTATAAATATTTTATTTTTCAACATTTTAATCTTTCCCTGAGCATAAAAGATTGGACCATTTTAAGGTCCTATATTATTTCTTTATCTTGAAATAATTAAGAATATCATAAGACAAAGAGGAGTACCACCTCTATAAAAACACATGAGGATTCATATCCTCGTGAGGTTGTTGTTTCGATCCTGACGGATTCAAGTGTCAACATTTTTGGCAACCATACTGGGGAATGAATTTAAAGATTTAGATATGGTTTTGCATACTAAAATTACATGAATTTACCTCAGGCTAACCAACCCTAGTTAGAAATTTGATTAAATAATAAATGAAGTATTCTTCATTAGCTATATAATCTTTTGATAATAACAACCAAAACTAGAGAAGAATTAGAGAGGTCTTGGAAAAAACTAGTTCAAGAAGAATAAAGAGAAATTCTTCGAAGAAAAAGGAGAGACGAAAGACAATACTGAAGAAATGAGAGACGAGCTCGAAGAGCATAAGAAAAATGTTGAAATTGAAGCTAGACAAATACAAAGGACCAATCACTAGAAGAAAAAATAAGTAGTTGCATACCTCAGAAAGTGAAAATCATATTCTCGACGAAAAGGAGAAGCTTCTGGACATGTAATAAAGAAATGAAGAAAGACGTGAAGAACCACATGAAGAAAGATGAGAGGAAATAAGACTGGAAGAAAGGAGAAGATTCAAAAATATCAGAAGAATAGGAGATTATCCTCTTGACCTGCGAGGTGAACAACACGAGCTCCATGTTCTTCCTAAAGGTACTTTGAAAGAATTTTCCGGATATGTAACAATCGATGCTAAAAGACATGTTGTTTTTTTTCTGGACGTTTGTGTTTTCCATCTTGTGGAGCATGATGGTGTGATGGTAAGATTCTTTCTCCAAACCTTATCAGGCCAATCCTATGAATGGTACACAATATTTCCCACTAGATCAATCGGTTCATTCGATAATATCAAAGCCATGTTCCTGACTATGTTTTCTCCCCCAATCACGTATCATACTCTTCTCACTAATTTTACTGATATTTTTCTAAAGAAAAATTAACGGATAAGAGACTTTAATATCAGATTCAATAAAACTCTAAACAATATTCTTAAAGATAAAAGGCCCGATGATCTAGTGATACTTGGTTTTTATAAGAATGTCATGCCACCAAATGTGAATTTTTCTATTAGAGCATCCCAAATTGATACTTTGGAAGAAACAATGATAAAATCTACATAGATGGAGGAAATCATGATTGAAATTGGCGCTAAGCCTGATAATATTCTTGGAAAAGTACAAAGGCATATGGAAAATATAAATATCGATGATCAAGGTGTTGGAAAATGTTTACCAAGTAGCGTATGCTTGTCATTGATGGCAAGTACAACAATGGAGATGGCAGGATAAGAAGGATAATATCCCCTAGGGATTCGGACGTGAAAGCTCAGGAGGAATAGCGTTGAGGAAAATGCGCGCAGCAAAGCTCAAGATACAGGAGTTTGCAGAGGAGAAGGAAGACAGAGATCCATAGCCGTTGGATCCCATCCAAAATTCCTGACAGCATGAGGGCCATCAGATCTGAATATTGACAAGAAAAGCGCGCTAAAGAGGAGGACAGGTCTCAGTTGTTAGATCCAAGCGCAGAACTCGACCACCGTTGGATCAAGGAGAACCTGCACGATCCTTAAAGAACAAGGAGAAGCGGGTGTAATCACGATATGCAAAATCGCGACGTAATCTGAGCCATCAGATAGAGATCAGATCTGGACTGTTGATCATACTCCATATCGAACTTTCGTGGATCGCGACATGAAGAGGAAAAGAAAACAATGCAGAAATCACGATATGCGATATGGCGATTCAATCGCAGCCGTTAAATAGAGATCAGACGTGGACCGTTGATCTCAGCTCCATCTCAGAGTCTCCCAGATCGGGACTTGGAGAGTCAAGATGATTCATCTCCAGATCCATGAGATGCGAGATCGTGATTTAATCATGGTCCGTTGGATCAAGAGGACACGTGGCGAAAGATCGTCATCTCGTTGACTGGAAAGTCAAAGGAACAGCGAGATGCGAGATCGCAATTTAATCGTGGTCCGTTGGATCAAGAGGACACGTGGCGAAAGATCGTCATCTTGCTGACTAAAAATTCAAAGGAACAACGAGATGCGAGATCGTGATTTAATTGTGGTTTGTTGGATCAAGAGGACACGTGGCGAAAGATCATCATCTCACTGACTGGAAAGTCAAAGGAACAACAAGATGTGAGATCGTGATTTAATCAAGGACCGTTGGATCAAGAGGACACGTGGCGAAAGATCGTCATCTCGCTGACTGGAAAGTCAAAGGAACATCGAGATGTGAGATCGCGATTTAATCAAGGACCATTGGATCAAGAGGACACGTGGCGAAAGATCGTCATCTCACTGATTGGAAAGTCAAAGGATCAACGAGATGCGAGATCACGAAATGATCCTGACCATCAATACATCAAAAGATGTGGACCGTTGATCTAAGAGTCTCACCTATCGTGACTTGGAGTGACGAAAATCTCCATCTTAGGATCAGCGATATGCGAGATCACAAAATGATCCTGACCGGCAATACATCAAAAGATGTGGACCGTTGATCTAAGAGTCTCACCTATCGCGACTTGGAGTGACGAAAATCTCCATCTTAGGCTCAGTGAGATGCGAGATCACGAAATGATCCTGACCGTCAATACATCAAAATATGTGGACCGTTGATCTAAGAGTCTTGCCTATCGCAATTTGGAGTGACGAAAATCTCCATCTTAGGATCAGCGAGATGCGAGATCACGAAATGATCCTGACCGTCAATACATCAAAAGATGTGGACCGTTGATCTAAGAGTCTCACCTATCACGACTTGGAGTGACGAAAATCTCCAACGAAGGAATAGCGAGATGCGAGATCATGATGAGATCAGGACCGTTGATTCATCAAGATCATGAACCGTCGATCAGGGTCGATGAAGATCAAGAGTTCGACTGTCTCAGAGAAGACGAAGAGTCTTAAACTACCAGAGAGACTGAGGAATCTCATTATAACATACAGTGATGTTGGACACGTGGGGTGAACCACCAGAGAAGCTGAAGAATCACGATGATGATCAGACAGAGCACTCGAGAGGTGGAGGATAACGGCGTGGAGTCATCATGCAGAGGCATTGCAAACATTGCATGCACAAGGTGCACAGAAGCTATAAATACACGGTACAGAGAAGAGATGGGGTTGTTGTTGCTGTTGTTGTTCGAGTGGTGGTGTTTGTTGATGTGGAAAGTGATTCATGCATGAAGAAGGAAGATTGTGCAGCAACTGAATTGATCTGAAGAGGAACTGTGCAGTGAATGGACATGGTGCACAGAGAATAAATCGCAGAAGAACAGACAACGCAAGTGAGATGTGCATAAAGGCAGTGTGGCAGAAAGAGCAACGAGATGCAGCAGAACAGTGATAAGTCGGGTAAGCCATTGTTGAACATTATATCACTGTAGTAAGTTTCAGATTCAAAGATTTATATTTCAGGGTGGTTGGGAGGTGCTAGGGAGGAC
>ML793718.1:63220-80355 GCA_009831015.1 Picea engelmannii
CAAGTTTATGTAAATTTGATTTTATATAGTTTATCATGATAAATTTATCAAAACAATGGTGAATATATACAAAAAGTAGTGAACCAAGAAGTTTTTTAATTCCACAATTTGAAAAAAAACAATCTTGCTAATTTAGTTCGAAATTCTAGATCTATTGTTTTTTATTTAGATCCATTCTTTTACTTAACACACAAGTTAAGATGTAGCTAAATCAAGATCCACTATTGTGATCTAGATCCATTTAACTTTCAATAGAAAAATATAAATAATAATAATGGGAATACATTATAATGATACATGAGAGTTTATATTGATACCTTTATAACAAAAAAATGGTGAATATATACATTCAAAGTAATGGATTAAATGATTTTCTAATTCCTTTTTTGAAAAAACTCAATCTAGATAAAGTTCTAAAATTCTAGATCCACTGAATATTTCCAAATTTAATGAAATATGTGTTTTCATTATTATAGACAAGAACTTATAAAAATATTGAATTAGATAACTTATCAATAGATTCAGAAGCTCTTACTCATTACAACATCCATTCATGAGATAAAATCAGAAATAACGCTTCTTTAGATCCAATCACACATGCTTTTGATGAAAAAAAAAAACTGTCTCTGGTCCTAAACATGACTTATCAATTAAGGTAGCTCCAAAATAGTTCTTTACAACCCAAAAATGAGGGTCTTTGCAAAAACCATTGACCTTTGCTAACAGGTTGATCCTCCTATTTATAACATATTATTAAGTAAAAATATCTATCAAAAGTGCAAGCTAAGTAAAACAAAACATTGCCACATGGTGCTTTCCTCACTTAGTCTTATGAGAGTCATCAAATTTTTCACTTGAGTGGATGACTCTTCTTGCACTCTAACGATTTGACGAAGAGATCCTCGCATGTGTTGGCATACGGGAATCTGTGTTGATCCATTGTGGCCGAAAGGATCTCCTTTATCTCTACTGCTCATGTCCGATACTTGAATATTCTAGGACTTAGCTGTTGCAACACAGTCTGAGCATTTATCGTGTGTTCCATGAACTACTTCTCTTGACTTGGTGTCATATTCACCACCTTTGCTATCTCCGCAAACCACAATGATTCTTGTTCGACTTGTAATTTGACTATGTCATGCAATTCAACAAAGTCATCGGGTGTGTCTAATTCTGGGAGGTCGATGTCTCTCATCCCTCGGTTGATATTGGTCCAGCTCTTTTCATGCTCAACCTATTTCTCTTGGATTTATTGATGAGGTTCTTGGGCCATTTTCACCCAGTAGTCGCCCAGATTCTTTATGCGATCGATGTTGTTGTCCCTTCGTACCTGAATGTCGTGCTCTTCGGAGTCTCAATCCTGATGAACGATGTTGATGTAATCGATCCTTTCCACTGCTTGGTGTTCTTTCTCATACCACATTTCCATATATTTTCATGTCACCAATGCCATGAGGGTGTCTTCTTGGAAAATTGTTATTCCTGTAGTGAAAAGGTATCGCTCAACTGTAAATTTAATGTAGGCATCCTGGAATTTGCTTCTCAGGAACACCATGGCCTGTGTAGATACTTGATAATATTTCACCAAATGGCGTAGATGTTCCAACTCCTTAACCGAAGTGACCATATCCCTTTCATCCATTTTCTCTCTATCCAGGGTGGCATCTGTGATTGCCATCCCTACGTCGATAAGCTCAGATGTCTTGGAATGCACCATGCTTATCAATTTTTCCTCCATGGTGATGAGGATGGAGTGATACAGAGTAAGGATTCTCTTCTTGGTGGTTCTCTTCATAATGGATTTCCTCTTCCGATGATAGGAGATCGCTTGTATATCAACAACCTTATCCATGGGTTCAGGGATTTGTTGATCTCCCCAGGTAAGCATGTTTCCCAGGCTCTCGACGATGTATATCTCTTCAAGGATGGGTTCTTGAACCTCTTCCGTGTGTTCTCAAGGTTCAACCTCTGTTTGTTTCTCATCGAGTGGTAAATTATCGGCTGAAATTGAAGCATCAGGGACGGGATCGATAATTACTTGATAATCGACTATTAATATGTCAATTTCCTGTTGTGGAACTTTTTCTTCTTGTTCGCCCGACCCTAGCTTGTCCTTAGGGATATCCCCTTGGGTCACTGGTACATTGCGTATCTCAGTGTCTAAGACACTTTTGACCTCCTGTTCATTCTATGGAAAGCCTTGAATTTGAGCATCGAGAGATGGGGAATATGTCTTCTCGGGTTTTTTTTCCTCTATGATCTGGACCAGAGTCACCAAGGAAACCTTTCAACTGTCCTCATCATCATATATAGTTATTAAGTCATGGAGGGGGTTTGGTGCACATGCTCTCTGTGATGTTCTTTCTATCTCTTTATGATTTGAAACATCCCTTGGTGATCCGGCCTATGGTGTTGTAAGTTCAGGGTTATCTAACCCGACTATTTCTTCAATTTGTATTACCTCTGGGCCACTAGGACCTACCCAGATTTCAATTGGGTTATCAGCAGGTACCCTTGCCATTTCTACGAGGATTGGTTCATTCTGCAGCTGATCGATTACTCTTTATGCCTATTCCATCAGGAGCAATCCATTTTCCCGCACCTTCAGTGTCATAGACAATTCCCTATTCTACACCTATGTTGCCTCTGCCACTCTGATTTCTTCCCTGGCTCTGAGAGCCTCTTGAGCCAACTGTTCTATTGTCCTCACCTATTCATCCATGCTCATGGCCCTGAACCTAGTCATTTTCGGATCAACAATCCTTTATACTACCCCATCCCAGTCTTGGGTATTTTCTGTGAATACTTCATCTTCAAACTTGTCGTGAGCGTATGACCAGTAGGATGACACTTATGAATCATGTTGCAAGACCAGACCCTTTGGATCGTGCTTTCGGAATTGGTCCATCGAGAATATGAACTTGAGTTGGCTCAACCCTTCTTTTTTATCTTGAGTGGTATCCTTTACCAAGTAGAACCCTACATGGAAACCATAGGGTATGAAAGATCGTTTCTTGTCCTTGACCAGGGTGGCGTTGTAGCCTTGCAAGATGGTTTGATAGCATATTTCTCCTACGAAAAGTCGGTCCCGGACATGAACTAGTAGGAGATGTGATGCTCCAGTGGCCTTGAAAACCTTGATGTAGGTGGCACGCTCATCATATATCAATGGCTTACCTTGGATATCATGTTTTTGGCTGCCACTGATAACCTTTGGCATTCCTTCTTGAAAATAATAAAATAAATTTGAGTGATGAATTTGTCGCAGATGAGGGAGTAGGATTTCTTATACCTGTTTTCCCATAGCACACTGATGTATACATGGACCAGGACCTCTACAACATGCCAACTCAGATCCCCCCACTATGGGAGCACAATCTTGGACCTTGTGCTTGCCTCTGTATCGCCAAAGGCCATAGGCTGGATGAAAACCTTCTTCGTTGATGTATTAATGATAGGTTCTAGCTTCGGGGCGTATTCCAATTGTTTTGCGATCCCTGGAGAAGAGATTTCGCCTACCTCTGGTTATTACATCTTTGGTGCCCTCGATGATCGTGTAGTGGTTGGATTTCTTGGAGGCATTGTTCCTGCAACTTAAAATAAAATTTCAGAGACTGTGTAAAAACAAAAACTAGATAAAAAGATATAAAATATAGCCATGTAAAATTTACAGACTTGGGTACACACCTCTGATGCTTGTTAAAAACTGGTTATTTTGATAATCACGGAGTTGATATAGCCTTCAAGTTTCTTGTCTTTCTCCTTCGGATGCTCCAGAATTATCTTACTCGCAGAATGATTTCGTTTACAACGACTCAAGAGATTTTAAATAGGGAAGATCTTACCATATCGCATCATCAATTCAATTAAGGTATGAGTGAATTTTTATTAAATCTACCACTGAATCTATAGAACTTAAATTAATCATGGGTTGACGGTGGAGGTGCCAGTGATGATGTGGTATATCGGTGATTTTAAACGTCTGTTTTCATTGGTCCTCGAGGTAGCAACTAATGCAGGATTGGGTATTAATTATCTCCTTAAATGCCCAAAATACGATTGTATCTAATGCTAAAACTTGTCATTGTGTCACTCTCTCAGTGGGTGGATCAGGGATCAGGGTGTGCTATGAATGTTTCCATTGATAAACTCCTACAAAAAGTTCTGACGCCGATCTATTTTACCGTACATCCTGACGTGACAATGCTTACTCAGAGGTGTGACTCGAACTTAGGGGGGCAAAGATAACTTAGGATAGGATTACACTGTACGACCCTCTTACCATGTAAAGACACATGGCGTTGAAGACCAGTGAATTAATTTGATTTTATTAATCAGAGTCAGGATTTTCCTTAAGTTACTCGTTCTAAAACAAACCTTAGCATGTTGATGCTGTAAAAGTGTCCAGGATCGGTGATTGGTGAAAAACCTGTCAAAGTGCTTTCAAATAAGCTCTCTTGAAAATGTCCCGATGTCAAAAATGCATCGGGGATCGACGATCAAGGATAAATTTTATCGTGGTCAAAATGTTTTTTGTGATCCTTATAGGTTTTCCTCGATTCTGATAAAGCGTGTCGGTCATCGGCTATCAACGATATCTTTTTGTTCTTCGTTAACACCTGTCCTCCCCATCTTTTACCTATGTTGATGGAGATCAGTTCTCAACGATATATTCATGTGAGAAACTTAACGCAAAACAACTTCCTTCTGTCGATGCCAATGGAGATCATTGCTTGACGACCATGGTCTTCTGAGTGATTCCCTTTTCTTCTTTGAATTCATTCCGATGTCGAATCTGAGTGCGTCGGGTGAAGTGTTTGGCTGTAGATTCTTTATTTAGGTGTTAAGGCATTTTTAGTTATGGGGTTTCACAAGTTCAAACAAACCTGAATAGGTGATGAGAGTCATGAGAAGAAGCAAAGACAAAACATTTCTCAAAATGAAGTCGAATCAAACAGTGCAGAAGATCAAGTGGTACATGAAAATAAAGAGTTTGATAAAGGATTTTTAGGGTGTGTTGAGTGCTCAAAAAATGTCGAGTTGTTGGGAGAAAGAAGAATTTATGTTCCTGCTTCAGGCTCGACTGATGCAAAAGATGGTTAAGAACTTAACTGGTTTTTATCAGAGACCCTTCTATGTTGCATTTGATATTTCCTGGTTGGTTCATTTGAGCCTACCCATGGGGGTTTCAACTTTTATTGCACCTTGGTTTCTTGTAACCCTGACTCACGCCCCCTTTGAAAAGAGTCAAGTAAAACATTCATTAGCATTGGGCCTTTTAGTTATCATCGTTCACTTTCTACAGTGTTGCTCCATTTCCAATGAGCATCAATAGCCCTGACATAGTCACCCCAACGTCACAGACCTTTCTCTGTTGCCAATGAGAATCCATAGCCCCATTGGAGTTATCTGCATACCCTCTCCTACTTTTCACTCATTTTATAGAGTTGATTTTATTTTGGCAGAATGCCCTGAGTGAGTGGGAGAGGAGGACGTCCGTTATTTGGAAAAATGAGATGGTCAAGGTGAAATTTTTGCTAGCTCTGTCTTGAGGTGCATGTAGTCCTTTCCATCTTACCATATTTCCCTTAAGGTTTTACCTGACCACCAAGAAGACACTTAATCACTTTTCCAAGGTTGTTCATCTGCGCAGGTTAGATAGATAACTTCTTTAAAACAACCGCAGATCTCCCAACGCTTCTTGTGTTATATGTGAGTGATTAGTCAGGAACAAAGTTCATCATATTACATGAATTGAGGTCAACCGATGTCTTTCTAAGCATAATCTTCAAAAGAGAAGAATTACTATAGCAAGAAAAAAAAATGCATTCTGCAATCGACCTACCTAAAACAAAACATTGTGAAAATACACACACACACACACATATATTTAAATGAATATATTTTTTTAGGGCTTGGCTATTCACCGAGAGGGTGTCAGGTTCCCCCCTCATATTCTGCAACCGATATGTGCCTACCCTAATTTTCTTGGCTACTTGAAAAGGTCTGAGCCATAGATTCTGAAACTTAGAATGTTTTCCCTTTGGCTCATTTGCTCTGTCCCATTTTAGGACTAAGACTCCTACTTCGAAATTCTTCTCTTTGGCCTTATGTCTATCAAACCACATTTTAACTATCTGTTGATGAGTTATGAATTTTGATTTTTCTTTCTCCCTTTATTCTTCCGACATGAGGAGGGTATCAATTCTTTTTTGTATAAATGATGAGGCTTGTCCTCTAGAATCCTGAGCAAGATGAAGAGATGGAAGATATAGCCCATTTGGGAGAATGGATTCCTTTCCATATACCAGAAAGTATGGGGAATTTCCTATGGCTTCTTTGGGTGTTAATCTATCGGCCCATAAGGCGTTATGGAGTGAACTGTGTCAATTCCTCTGGTTGTCTACAACTTGTTTCTTTAATATCATCACTAGGTTCTTATTGGTTTATTTTGTCACTCTGTTCCCCTTTGGGTAATAGTTTGTAGAGTATCTAATGATGATTCCTTTCTATAGAGAAAACTTTGTTAATAAGTTGGAAGAAAATTAATCTACATTATCAAAGACAAGGATGGAAGGCATCCCGAACCTAGTAATCAACTATTTCTCTATGAATTGGATCACGCCCTTTTCGTTCACATGAGTCAAAGGGATGGCCTATGCCCATTTCATAAAATAGTATGTGGACGTCAGTATGTATCTATGTTGTTTTGAGGAACTTGGTGTAATTTCTCCTATGATATCTAACCCCCATTGCTCGAATGGCATGGTAACAGCCACAGGTTGGAGTGGGACAATTGCTCTCTTTTCCCTCCTTGCGCTTATTTGGAAAGTTTTATAGTTTCTAGCATATGTGTGAGCATCCCTAAACAGAGTAGGCCAATAATAGCCAAATCTTAGTATTTTGTGAGCGGTGGTGTTTCCCGCGAAATGTCCACCTATGGGACCATCATGGATCTCCTTCAGAAATTTGTCTGCATCTTCATGTTTGAGACATATTAAATGTACCCCATCATAATTAACACGGAAGAGCACCAAATTGATGAGGCGATATTGTGCTGATTTTAACCTGAGAGCTCTCCTCTCCCTAGGATTTAGGTTTTCTGGGCAAGTGCCATGATGCAGGAGATGAGTCAGTTATTCATACCAAGACTCTTTCCATGGGGAGATGTATGAAGCCTCACCACACCATAATTCTAGTTCATTCTCCCATAAAGGGTATTCATTTACTTGGTCCCGGGCTTTAGCTTCCAATTTGCATAATCCTTGTCACTTAACCAATTTAGCAGGTTTTATATCTAGATCAAATTCATGGACTATTTCCATCTAGTTTCCTCTTCTTTCGCCTGTCTCCTATTGAGTGAATAGGGATCAAATTGCAAGGTGAGGCATGATGACTTTGGTATGGTTATTAAGGATGTAAGATATGAAGTGTTTCATTGCCTTGTACACCGCATAAGCCTATTTGTCTATAGCAGGGTAAATCAATTCGGCCCCTTGGAGATTAGTGCTCATAAAGGAGACCAGGGCCTCATTGTTATCATCATCCTTCTGAGTCAATACCGCGGCTAACGATTGGTCATAAGAAAAAGTGTAGAGGAAGAAATATTTTCCAAAGTTGAGGCTTCGCAATACTGGGGCTTGAGATATTGCGGCCTTAATATTGTTGAAGAAATTTTTTTGTTCATTATCCCACTTAAATTCAACATCTTTGCGGATCATTTTTTGTAAGGGTTTGATAGTTTCAACGAAATCGGGGGTGAATTTTCTTACAAAATTGATTTTCCCGAAAAAAGATTGCATAGCCCTTTTGTTGTGGGGTAATGGAAGTTGAGATATAGCCCTAACCCATTCTCGGTCTATGTGAATTATCACTTGAGATATGATATTCCCTAACAATTTTCCTTCTTTGACATAAAAATAAGTTTTCTTAGGGTTTAAGGATATACTTTATCTCCTACACCTTTCAAAAATCTAGGTTAAGTGTTGGATGTGATCTTATCTGTTCTTTGAATACATGGTAACGTCATCCAAATAGTCTACTACACACTTGTTTATTAGTCCTCGAAATCCTATGTCCATGGCCCTCTGAAAGGTTTCCCCAACATTGATCAACCCATAGGGCATGTGCTTATAAGCAAAGGTTCCCCACTTGGTTTGAAAGGTAGTCTTCAAACAGTCTTCCTCTAAAACTAGAACTTGGTTGTAGCTTGAAAAACCATCCAGGAAGGAGAAAATCTCAGAGATATACATGATCTGCAAGAGTTGCTCCATTGGTGGAACTGGGCAATTGTCCTTTTCTGAAGCTTTGTTGAGGTTTCTGAAATCTACAAATAGGTGGATTTACCCAGACTTTTTCCTCACATGAACCAAATTTGCTACCCATGCAGAGTGTCTAACCTGGAAGATAATATTGACATCTAGTAGTTTCTTTAACTCTTGACACATGAGAGGCTCTAGGGATGGGTGGTACTTCTAGAGCTTTTGTTGGAAAGGTTTCACTCCATGATTTAACGAGATTGTGTGTTGAATGATACGAGTTTCATAAGTTTTCATATCTCAATAGGACCATGAAAATACATCTTGATATTTCCTGAAAAGTTTGAGATGGGTGTTCCTTTCCTCTTTATATACTGTCTTGCTGAGATTTATATTCATGAGGTTTTATGAGGTTCCTAGATTTATAGTTTCATTCATGGGACAAGAACTCCTCGTCTTTGTGTTAGTTGACCCTTTGAATCTTTCTCTTAAGTCAAAAAGGTTTTCTAAATTAGCTACCCTTTTCTATATCATGTGAGACCTTGGGTTATCAGTCGATTGATCTTTATGAGGATCAATTTTTTCTAATTGCTTCTAAAATAATTCATCGTCAATGGCCAATTATTTAAAATTATCTTGATTGGTAAAACGTTTATGATCTATTCATCTCCTTCAAAGACCTTCCAATTAGAAATATTGTTGGGCACCGATGGTTTGTAGAGTAACTCCACAGTGAACCAGGATAACCTTGAGGCAACAGTGGCCAGATATTCAATGAGAGTGTCATTTTTTCTAGGGATCGTTGTAATGTTGAAGGATTCAAAATGTTCTATTAGTCTGTGCAGTTCCTATTGGTAATTTCTCAGGTGGGGAGAGTTGCAATGTATAGTGTTCCTACTACTAATAATTTCTGGGATATCTACTATAATTATGTCAATTTCTTGAAAAAAGTTTGGGTAAGTATCCATCCTGATCATTACATCTTTGAGTTCCCCCATAACCTTCACCTGGGTTCTGTCTAGTTGTATCACATGTTTATCACTTTTGAGAGGGAATGCATTTAATTTATTGCATATAGACAATGGCATAACATTAGAGGATGCTCCCGAGTCAACCAAATAGTTATGGAGGTTTATGTTGAAGACTTCAAATGTCAAAAGGAACAGTGGGAAAAAAGGTTTTCCCTTATTATCTTCAAAGAAAGTGTTCACAGTTGGTTTATTTCTTAGATCCATGGGAGTTGGATTTTCTCCTTGGTCAGTTCCTGTTGTAGGATTTTCTACTGATTTCAATGCTTGTAATAAAAAGTCCTTTTGCTGAGGGATTCTACACATGTCCATGACCGATATATTTACCTTCAAAATTTTCAAATCTTCTACTATGTTGTAATCTATCTTGGGTTATTCTCATGTATGGATGTTTATAGGATTTCTTCGGGGGGGAAAAGGTGCTTTCGGGTGATTGGGAGTTGTTTTTCCTCCCGAATTTTGTGTCATAGTAAGGTCGTTTGAGACAGGTTGACCCCTACTTCGTGTTTGCACAACCAAGACTTTTGTGGGTGGATCTTGAATCTCAAATAGGTCATCGGAAGGAATTGGTAGGTAAGGGACCCATATCAACATGGTTGTTTCTTCTGGTTGATCAACTTCTTCCTGATCAACAATATTCATAACTGATCCATTTGATTGTTTGGCTAGGGAAACCTCATATAGAATCTGGTTGGCCATCAAATTCATGGCATGCACCCATTGTGGACAATCTCTTTCAGAGTGTTTTTCTTGGTGATAGGTACAAAAAGAGTCAGATTCTACATTTCCCAGATTGATGTTTATGTTGGCTGGGGGGGTTTCAATCGATTTGAATGATGGATTTCTTTTAGAAAAGGGTTTATAGGGCCTCTAGCCTTGGTTTCCTTCCCATGAAATTATTTTCATGTCTATGATTTCATTTGACAATTTATTAACCATGCGTTGTAGGTCTTCTATTTCTCCACTCCCCTTTTCGGGACCTTGTTTTGTATATTTCCTTGGGGGTCTAGTCAATGGGAGTCCTCTCCTCGAAGGAGGTTGAACTTCCTTCTTAACTAGTGAGACCTGGCCTTATTTACATCCCTTCATTTGAAATTCTATTTTTTTGGCTTCTTCAAAATTCTCAGCTAAGGTCATTTTGGTAGCCGTCTGCACAAAAATGGAAATAGAAGTTGGGAGAGCATTAGCATATACTTCGATTTGGAACTCCTGAGTTGGTTTAGCTTCAGGTTGAAATTTTCTTAGGATAGTGGTGAACGGTTGATTAAAATCTTTAACCTTCTCCTTTGAACTCATGGTGGCGGCGAACAACTCAACCATCAAAGCTCCTTTAGTGGTTTCTTCTACAAATTTATCTAGAAAATCCTTTTGAAAATTATTCCAACTAGTTATGGATACTACAGGTTAATTAAAATACCACATGGAGGTTTAATTCTCAAAAGTATATGGGAAACTCCTACATACTACATATTCATGTTGGACATTCATCAGTCTGATAACTAGAATGAATTTTTGATATGGTCTTCTAGAAATCCTGAGGTTTTAGGGTCAAATTTAGGGAGTACCTTTTCTAGATGCCGAGGAAGCTTATGCATTCATCCAGGGACGGCCAGAGCATCTCTGGACAACCAAGGTTGATTATTCTGAAGTGGGTTTCTACTTTCTTCATTATGATCACTGTTATCTTCCATGTCATCCAATCCTGAAACCGAGCATTCTGAGCTAAACCCTTCCTCGTCGGAAAAATAATCAGGCTCGGAGCAGTTTCTAGCTGGTGTTTCGGGGATTAGAATAAGAGGATGTTCAATTTCGGCGAGGGAAAAATCTATCAGGTATTCTATTGTGTGCACAAAAACTTGGTCCAAGGTATCGATCATTGGTCTACTTGTTTTCTATGAGGAAGTAATAGAGCTAAGGGCAACGCTCCAATTTGTCGGGCGTAAGATCTTGTGATTCTTTTGAATTGGTTCAAATCCTTGTGAGGAAGAGCATAAGGTATATCATGGAATAGAGGTTATTCCTCTTTCTAGGGTGATTTACTCATTTCAAGAGTACTCAGTGTGTGTGGTCTTCCTTGAGAATGACTAGCCATGCATGTGGGTTGTTTTGAATCTACAGTCTGTGTGAAAAATTCTGTAAAAAATATTGTCAACCATTCATTCTTCAGGCCCTCCTTCTAGCACCATTTCCGTTGACGGGTCCTAAACCCCTTAAAATAAAAAATAGGAACCGAACCTACCACTGAGGCCCAATTAGACTCTGCAATGTTTAGTGGTGGAACGGTTCTCTAGATCTTGTGATCCAACTAATTAATCTATGGGATTTACATAGTGATTGACATGATGTCTTCTTGTGAAATCTCCTCCTTCAGTTCAAACGTTCTCTTTTTGTATTTTATTTTATAGGTGGGACTGCTACAAGATAAATGATGGTATAAACTAGCTAGGTAACAAAGGGGGAAGGACTTAACTACTAAATAAGGATGAGCTCAGGATAACCCTCCTATTCAAGAATGTAGACAATGACTCTTACACCTACAACAGGCCTAGTACTAATACATTAACCTGTTGGTGTTCCAATTATTGACTGAGATATGATTATTAGAAGAAAACATACATGCAATAAACGATGGTAAGAAAAATAGTTTCCTTAACTCTAATCATTAACCACATATTAACACAATGATCTACTCTTCATCATTAGAGACAAGAACTTATAGAAATATTGAATTAGATAACTTATCAACAGATCCAGAGGCTCTTACTCATTACAACATCCATTCATGAGATAAAATAATAAATAATTCTTCTTCAGATCCAATCACAAACACTTTTGATGAAAAACATAAAACTTTGTCTCTGGTCGTAAACATGACTTCTCAATTAAGGTAGCTCTGAAATAGTTACTTACAATCCAAAAATGAGAGTCTTTGCAAAAACCATTGGTCTTTGCTAACATGTCAATCCTCCTATTTATAACATATTATTAACTAAAAATAACTATCAAAAGTGCAAGCTAAGTAAAACAAATCCTCGCCACATGTCACTTTCCTCGCTCAGTCTTATGAGAGTAATCAAATGTTTCAGTTGAGTGGATGAATCTTCTCATACTCTGACCATTTGATGAAGAGATCCTCACATGTGCTGGCATACATGAATCTGTGTTGATCCATTGGGGCTGAAAGGATCTCCTTTATCTCTACTTCCTGTGCCCAATACTTGACTATTCTATCACTTAACTGCTGCAACACAGTTTGAGCCTTGATCGGGTGTTCCATGAAATAATGCTCTTGACCTAGCACCATGTTCACCACATTTTCTATCTACGTAGCCCATGATGAGTATTGTTCGTCATGTAATTTGATTATGTCATGCAATTCGACAAAGTCATTGGGTGTGTCGAATTATGGCCGGTCGATGTCTCTCATCGACCGGTTGATCTTGGTCTAGCTATTTTCACAATCGACCCATTTCTCTTGGATTTCCTGATGAGATTCTTGGGCCATTTTCACCTAGTATTCGACCAAATTCTTTATACAATCGATGCTTCTATCCCTTAGTACTCAAATGTCATGCTCTTCAGCGTCTCGGCCTTGCTGAACAACACTGATGTAATCAATCCTTTCCACTGCTTGGTGTGATTTCTCATACCATATTTCCATATCTTTGCACATTATCAATGCCATGAGGGTGTCTTCTTGGAAATTGGCTATTCCTGTAGTGAAAAGATGCCACTCATTTGTAAATTTAATGTAGGCGTCCTGGAATTCGCTTCTTAGGAACACCGTGGCCTGTGTGGGGTCCTAATAATATTTCGCTAACTGGCATAGATGTTCCAACTCCTTCAGTGCAACAACCAACTACCTTTCATCCCTTTTATCTCTATCTAGGGTGGCATCTGTAATTGCAATCCCTGTGTCGATAAGCTCGAATGTCTTGGAATGATTCATGCTAATCAATTTTTCCTCCGTGGTGATGAGGATGGAGAAATCTAGAGTAAGCCTTATCTTCTTTGTGGTTCTCTTCATGATGGATTTCATCTTTCGGTCAAAGGATATGGCTTGTATATAAGAAACCTCATCCATGAGTTAGGGGATTTGTTGATCTCCCCAGGTAATATTTTTTTCCATTTTCTCGACGATGTATATCTATTCAAGACTGGGTTCTTGAACCTATTCCATGTGTTTTGAAGGTTCGGCCTCTGGTTGTTACTCATCAAGAGGTAAAGTATCGGTTGAAATTGAAGCATCAGGGGTAGGCTCAATACTTACTTGATAATTAGCCGTTGAGATGTCGATTTCCTACTATGGAACCTGTTCTTCTTGTTTTCCAGACCCTATCTCATCCTTTGGGATATCCAATTGCTTCCTTGGTACATCGAATAGCTCAGTGTCTAAGACACTTTCGACCTCCTGGTCATTTTGTGGAAGGCATTGAATTTGAGCATTGGGAGTTGGGGAAGATGCTTTCTCAGGTTCTTTTTCCTCTATGATCTGCACCAGAGTAGCCAAGGAAACCTTTGAAATCTCCTCATCATCATATATCGTTATTAATTCATGGAGGGGGTTTGGTGCACTTACCCTCTCTGATTTTCTTTCTATCTATAAATGAGCTGAAATGTCCCCTGGTGATCTGGCCTATGGTGTTGTAACTTCAATCTTACATAACCTGATGATTTATTCAATTTGCATTACCTTTGGGCCACTTGGACCTACCCGACTTTCAACTGGTATGTCGGTAGGGACCCTTGACATTTCTACGAGGATTGGGTCATTCCGTAGTCGATTGATTACACTCTATGCCTGTCCCATCATGAGAAATCCCCTTTCCTACGCCTCCGGTGTCATATACAATCCCCTGTTCTGCAGCTTTGTTGCCTCTGTCGCTTTGATTTCTTCCCTGGATATGAGAGCCTCTTGGGCCGATTGTTCTGTTGTAGTCTCCTATTCATCCATGCTCATGGCCCTAAACCTGGTATTTTTTGGGTTGACCATCCTTTATACAACCTTGTCCTAGTCCTCAGAATTTTCTATGAAGACTTAGTCTTCAAACTTGTCGTGAACGTACAACTAGCAGGACGACACTTGTGAAGCATGTTTCAAGACTAGGCCCTTTGGATCGTGCTTTCATAATCGGCCCATTGGGAATCTGAACTCGATTTGGCTCAACCCTTCTTGTTTATCTTGAGCGGTATCCGTTACCAAGTAGAAACCTACATGGAAACTATAGGGTATGAAAGCCCATTTCTTTTCCTTGACCAGGGTGGCATTGTATCCTTACAAGATGGTTTGATAGCACATTTCTCCTAAGAAACGTTGGTCTGGGACATGACATGGTAGGAGATGTGGTGCTCTAGTGGACCCAAACACCCTTATGTAGGTGTCACGCTCATTCAAATACCATTGGCCTACCTTTGATATCATCTTTTTGGCCACCTCCGATAGCCTTGGGCATTCCTTTTTAAAAGAATAAAACAAATTTGGGTGATGAATTCATCGCATATGAGGGAGTAATATTTATTATACATGTTTTCCCATAGAATGTTGAAGTATATGTGCGCCAAAATCTCTACAACATGGCAGCTCAGATTCATGCCGACAAATACGTTTCTAGCGCACATGACATCGAGCAAGTATGAATCCATGTAAAATGTTGGTGCTTCCCCTTCCTTCGACACCTGAGCCTAATGCACACAGATGATTAGTTACTTGGAGATTATTTCTCCCCAGTTGAAGCTACACCCAACGATCACAACTATGTAAGACAAAGGAATACATGCCTCTAAAAACCTGGAGCAATCTTTCTCTCCGTACAATCGATAGATAAGAGCCATCAAATAGGCATATGGCTCCATTAAGTTAGTTGTCACATACCAGCCAGTGATCCGGTTGGTAAAAAAATTTTCCTCCCTCCACCATGAGGACATCACTCGGCTGGTGTCATGGTGTTCCTAGAATGTCAGGGCAAAGTCTGTGTTTAGCCGCTTCTCTGGGTTCCTGATTTTGTAATAATTATGAACTTCTACCGGGACGAAAATTCCGAAACACCCTCCATTGTTGTCTGTGTGGTCGATGAGCCATTTAAGAACCTCTATGCAAGGAAAAATGGGGGTTCTTCTTGCCAACATATGTAGATATGACCGTCGGATGTTCAGGAACACCTGGACATCGTGAACCCTTACGTCTGGATCACTGTGTGGGAAATATTTTGGGTACTCTTCTCAGCTAATCATGTTAAAGAGATCCCCCTACTGTGGGAGTTCCATATTGGACCTTGTGCTTGCCTCTATATCGCCAAAGGCCGGAGGCTAGATGAAAACCTTCTTCATTGTTGTCTTAAGGACAGGTTTCGGCCTTGGGGCATATTCCTATTGTTTAATGATCCCTGGAAAAGATCCTTTTCCTACCTCTAGTTCTTTCAGCTTCAGTGCCCTCGACAATCATGTAGTGGTTAGATTTCTTAGCGGCATTGTTCCTGCAACTTAAAATAAAATTTCAGAGACTGTGTAAAAATAAAAACCGGATAAAAACATATAAATTATAGCCATGTAAAATTTACAGACTCGGATACACACCTCTAAAGATTGTTAAAACCTGGTTATTTTGATAATCATGGAGTTGATACATCCTTCAAGTTTCTCATCTTGCTCCTTCGGATGCTCTAGAATTATCTACTCGCAGAATGATTTCATTTACAATGACTCAAGAGATTTTAAACATGAAAGATCTTATTGTGTCGCATCAACGATTCAATTTGGGTTATGAGTGAATTTTTTATAAATCTTCCACAGAATCTATAGAACTTAAATTCATCGTGGCTTGAAGGGAGAGGTGCAGGTGATGATGTGGTCTATTGGTGATTTGAAATGGTCTTTTTGATTGGTGCTCGAGGTAGAAACTAATGCGGGATTGGGTATTAATTAGCTCCTTAAATGCCCAAAATTCGATCGTATCTAATGCTAAAATGTACCATCATGTCGCTATCTTAGTGGGTGGATCAGGGGTGTTCTATGAACATTTCCGTTGATAACCTCCTGCAAATCATTTTGACTCTGATTGATTTTACCATACATTGTTGACGTGATAACGGTTACTTGGAGGTGTGACTCGAAATTAAGGGGCCAAGGATGTTGGCAAATGTTTACCAAGTAGCGTATGCTTGTCATTGATGGCAAGTACAACAGATGGTAGGATAAGAAGGATAAAAATCCCTTGGGGATTCAGACGTGAAATCTCAGGAGGAACAGCGTTGAAGAAAACGCGCGTAGCAAAGGCAAAGCTCAAGATACAGGAATTTGCAGAAGAGAAGGAAGACAAAGATCCACAACCACAGGATCTCATTCAAATTTCCCGAAAGAACGAGGGCCGTCAGATCAGATAGAATCTGCGAGGGAGATATACCAGCGGGAAAAGCCAAGGTGAAATCCCGACATAATCAGGACCGTCTATTTGGAAGGACGCGTGGCAAGATCGGGTGCCACCGGGAGAAGCTCGATAGGAGGACAGGTCTTAGCCGTCAGATCCGAGCGCAGGGACCCGACCACCATTGGATCAATGATAACCTGCAAGGTCTTTAAAGGGAGTGAAGGTTTGGCTATGGTCATGAGGATAATGGTCATATGGACCAGGAGCGTAGTCATCGGAGGTTCGAGGATCACGAATTGGATATGTCAAAGTTCCTTGACAACGAAAACCCTGAAATCACGATATGATCTCAACCGTTAAATCAAGAATTAGATCTGGTCCGTTGATTTCCTTCATCGGAGAATTGGGGATCGCGATTTCAATATGCAAAGAACACTTGACAACGAAAACCCCAAAATCGCGATATGCGATTTCACGAGTTAATCA